>JAODAL010009763.1:0-108835 GCA_025379985.1 Phyllomedusa bahiana | reverse complement strand
AATATATAAAATAATAAAAATATTATATATATAAAATATAATATATTTGTAGACACACAAACCAACTTAACTGTGGTGCAATTATGGGAAATAATTTCAATCCAAATCCATAAAATACAAATATCAACCCCACTTTCTTTGCTTATTAATCTTTTACTGTGACAACATCTGACCAGACGCACTGAGCTGCGGCCGGTTTACTTCTACTCCCTTATATAGCGAAATCTAGTGTGACAATTTCTAACGTAGGCCAGATGTTGGCCGAAAACGTTGACGATCATTGTCACCACTATGAGGTACAGTTGAACTTTCAATAAATGATTAATAAGCAAAGAAAGTGCAGTTGATATTTGTATGTAATGGAAGAGACATCAGTGTGGTTTACCTGTATGGCTAACGCTTTCTTCTCTCCTGGGTAATCATCTTTTTTGCAGTTTTTTATTTTCCTTGGTGGAGATGGATTGTCTTTAGAAAGCTTCTGGACTTTGGCACTGATTTCCTGTGAAAACCTTTTAAGATATGAAAATAATAATAACCTTTTAAGAATGGAAATAATAATTAGATTTTATAGTTACATGCATGCAACTGGCATTTCAACTTGCTAACAAATATTGTTTCACTCTACGCTTGTTTGTAGTACACAGGACACGGCACGCTTCCTATATTGATTTGTGGATGAGTGCCCATCTCATAACTCTTAGGCCACGTTCACACAGCGTATAGCAGCGCATACTCTGCGTGCCGCTATACGCCTGCTGTTTTAGAAGCTAGCCACAAGTTGTAGTTCACACATTGCATATTTTCAAAGATTTTTTTTTTTATATCCAAAAACTTAGAACATGTTCATTCTTTGGTCATATTACATATGGAAATTTACTATAGATGTGAATGGGTATGGTTAAAAGCTCCTGCAACATGCACTGCAGACATTTCTATGTGATTTTTATTGCGGATCCATGTCAACAACCACATAAAAATGAAAGGGTCTCATTTCTGACTATAGACCAGAAGTGAATAAAAAACAACCCTAAATCCACATGCAATACCAAGTGAAAAACTCAGCAGTAGAATACAAAGCCGAAAAAGGGTTGTTTCCTTGTTGAAAGTTTCATGATTGCTAGCAGAGAATTTCAGTGAGGAAACGACCCAGACAGCCCAAACCAGATCTTGGCTTCCTATATTTTATTATCAATTCTTTGTAGGTACGGACAATACTTGTGTAAAATCTGCATCATCTGAATGACAACAATGATTTTACACAGGGTATAGTATAATTTACTATATCATTGTCCAAACCCACCATGTGAACATACTATGGTATTCACATCACACATTTGGGCACTGAAAATTTCAGCGGTGAATCCTTGTCTGAAATTTCATATGAGGATTTGCATTTTTAGACGAGAATTTGATGAGGATTTCAGAGGCAATTTTTAAAGTTGTTGTCCCACCATGTTGCTTCTCAAAGCCACAGGCAACTTCAGATTCACAGGTCCTCACTCTTGTGGGTGGTGCTATAGCAGTGATTAGCATGTTTAGCTCTGTAGTCCCTTCTAATTGCATTGACATGACTGCAGGAGATGTAATCTATAATGCACAAAACTACAGAACTTAAAATATACTATCAAAAGTAATTAATCTCCTTTGTTTTCAGAGATAACTCACTCTGTTCTCAAGCTTCTGGTCCTGGTGACCTCATTCTCTGCTCTCTGTCTAATTAGGCAGCTAGAGCAGGACAGTAACCAGACTATGCACTAAGAGCAAATAAAATTAACTCCTGACTGTGGAAAAATCCAAAGAGGAATGTATTTGAAAAAAGTGTTTTGCATGTTGAAATCTAATCTTTTTAGAGAGACAACCCCTTTAAGCATGAATTTTTGGACGCTTAAAAACTGCCTCTAAAATCCTCATCAGATTCCCATCAGAAAAGGAATTATTGAGACAATATTCTGCCAAGCATGTGATGAGCATTGGATGCTAATTTTATACTCTCCATTGTTTCCTAAAGGCATTTTCAGCACGGAAAACACATCAAGAATTGACAACACTTATTTTTCCACACTTACAATAAGCACAAAAAATAAGCTAGTAAAATCAGCGTTGTGTGAATGATGACATGGATTTTATGTAGAAATCAGTGGTGGGTGTTTTACAGTTTTTTTTGGGTGGATTTTGAGCTGAATCCACCACCAAAAAAGCATCAAAAACATCGTAAGAACATACCCTTACCAAGTGCAAGCTTTGAAAGAGCACTGCTGTGCTGAATACTATGGATATGGGCAGTAATAATTCAAGGACACTAAGGGGGACATGTCTGATAACTGTCTTGGTCTAAGGCTATGTTCACACGGCTTATTTGTGGGGCGTAATTACGCCCCGCAATTACGCCGTGTGGACGGGGGCGGGGCCGCTGGTAATTGACATGTCACTTATCTCCCCCCGCGGCGTATTCACCGAGCAGGGAGAGGAGACGTAATCCATAGTTCTCTATGAGAACTGTGGATTACCGTAATGACTGGGATGTATTCCAGCCGTAATTTGCGCACTACGGTGCGTAATTATGGACTGAAATACGTCCCATTTTAAGCCGTGTGAACATAGCCTAAGACTTTTCTTGTTGCCCATAGCAACCAGTCAGTGTTCCCCTTTCATTTCATATAGTGCTCTGAAGAAATGAAAGGGGAGCTCTGATTGGTTGCTACAGGCAACAAGAAAAGTTTTACAACAAAAGAGTTTTCAGACATGTCCCCTTTAGGATATGTTCACACGGCAGTAAGCCATAATCCAATGGCTGGATTGCTGGACTGCTGCATGACCGCAGTTTTGCTGCAGATTTGCGCAAAAGCCGCAAGAGTTTTTCAGATGTGCCTTGGCCCCGTACATTGAATGTACATTTAATGTACGGGGCCAAGGCAACTTCGTGCAGGATCTGGCGGAATATACAACATGTTGCATATTACGGATAATTTTAAGCCCGGCGGGAAAAAAAATTGTGCTGTATAGACTGCAGCACGTATTTTTCGTTGTTGTCTATTCGGCACAGTGTACCGTCAGATTTTGCAAAACAATTTAGCAAATTGAAAGGAGCATACTCTTAATAAAGGTAGTTTAATTGCAGTTCTGCTCAGTGACAGAAAAAAAACGTATAAAAAAAAAACAGGGTGTACTCATACACTGCAGTTGTGGTGAGATAAACCATCCTCCCCCCACACAAAAATACATGCAGTTTTACTGCAATTTGCCACAGTTTTGAGAGGCGGTAATTGTCCATGTGGTTTTTACAGGTGAAAAGTAGAAAAAATGTGCTTCACCTCTAAAAACTGCATTTATAACATTTCAGCAAATTGTTTTTCCTGGGTGCCATTTTGTAACTGATTGCTGTACACCATATATAATGTACTCATACATACAGTATCGGACTGGGGTGCCTAGGGCCCACAGGTGGCGTTGAAACAAGGAGCCCACCAGTTGAGTTGTTTCTGGCCCACCAGAGGAGTTTATTTTAGGGACCCACCCTACAGCTACTGTAAATAACTGTACATGCCTCCTATACTCAATGTCTTGCTTTTTGTCTCTCTTTCTTTGCTTTTTTGCCTCTTTGAAGAATGTATATGCAGTTAATAGACAACTCCAGGTCTACCATGCTCAGGGGCCCACTGACGGTTTCCCTTATTCCCCTGTGGGCCAGTCCGAGCCTGCTCATATATATATTACATAATATCATATATACATAATATACTGTCATATATATTATATATTGTATTAAATTATACATTTTTAACTTGTTGATGTGACGTCATTGATGTGGTGTTTCTTTGACTGTGTTGTTAGTGCCCAGTGCTTCCCTGTAGTGAATGGCTGTAACCTGGCTCTGTATGGCTGTAACTATTCATAACCCAGATGTAATACAGTATGTGGTTCTCTTTGGACCTGTAACTTTGGCTCAGTAGAACCACGTTTATTCCATTTAGTGTAAACACGATGGGAGCTCCTGACATATATCCAAAATGTATCCGTATGATTAAATGGCTCCAGTTTGTACTTTTGGAATCTGGCTGGTATACATCTGCATACCGCAAAAAACCCCCAAAAATCAGAGGCATCAATTTAACTTATGTGGTCTGAGTTGTACATGAAACTGAACCCAGAAGCGCGGTGTATACCTAGGCCTAAGCAGTTGTTATTCTTGTTGAGCTGGGTGAAAGGAAATGGAAACCATGGTGAATCATTGTTATTTTTCATACTATTGGTCTCCATATTGATAGACCCTCTACAGTAGTAATCCTGAGCAGGGAACCCGCCTGTATTAATAATATACACGTCTGCATTATGGCCATTTGGAAAGTGGACCAGCCCCCCTTTAACCCAAACAGGGGGGGTTTATACTTTGCTTTTCCCCACAGAAAGTTTTTGGGAATGTAAAGTCATACTTAACAGAGGGCAAAACTTTTTAATTTTTTTAAAAAAAGGCCAATTTCCCCTTATTGGGATGCAATAAAAACATAACTGGAGCACTATTACAAATATAATGTAAAGCCAAATGGGGAAGCTTTAAATATACTCGGGGGAAATTTATAGAAAAATTAAATTCCTAAAGGGTAACAAGTAACATTAAATACTGGGGGTCAGAGAAAGCAAGTACAAAAAGTCTTCACTCAGTTATACTAACGATGAGAAAGCTTTTATGGGATTGGCTCTGCAAAGTGTGGTGTCAGTACGTTAATACATCATCTGCTAAATTAATTTGGCTCATGTAAAAAAAGGGCCCCCACCCAAGTTAAATAAACTAATGTAAACAAGGCTCCATCCCAATGGCTTAAAACCCAATTTTCTTAAAGCCTCCTGTTGTCGGGTGCCCCTGTACAATATTTAGAATTCTCTGTATTTCCCGGGAACTAGCTAAGGCAAATGTATTCCAACTTAAAAAAGGCTCCAAGTCTTCCCCAGGTAATTAAAAGCCCAAATTTTAACACTTTTTGGGGGAAAAATGTTTGAGGGGCCATAAGGAACTACAACAGGAATAGGGCCTGAATACAGTATTATAAGTGATTGCCACATTTTTTTACTAAGACAAAGTTTTAGACAATCTATCTGTTTTTTTTAAAAGGGGTGAGTAAAGTCTGGATAGGGGCACTTGGATATTGTGTTTTTAGAGTTTGCAAAGGCGAAAGGTGTTTGACATGTAAAAAAAATATTATGGGTGGGGGCCCCATTTGTTTGGGGTCTATGGGCCCAAAATCTTAATAAATGACTTTGGCAACAGACTGACGATGAATGACGAAAGTTTTAAAAATGGAAAAGGAATGTATTTCACATTTTGAAGAACACTGTACATTTTTTAGTCATGACATTGGCAACCGGGCAAAAAAAAAATTAAGATCTATGCTTATTCATTTTTGAAAATTTCAAAACAATCCCATTCCAGGGAAAAACGGTATGTTTTTCAATACCCCACCAAACTTTCGAATTTTTTCTGAATAAACGGCTCGGGGGAGGGTAAATCTTCCAGGGGTTCGACAACTCAGCCAGTCATCCATTTGGGGGCATTCAGAAGTCGAATGGTCCAGACCCAAATCCAAAAAACATTTGGGGGTTTACCGCAGGTATTACTACCATGGGCTTAAGGCGTCCTTGTTTTTTGAATGCTGCCCTGCCTTCAGGCGTTGGTGGGTTAAAAATGATTGCCACATGTCACCCAGTAGGCTTCTGTCACACTGCCTGCTAATTGCCATTCTAATGCTGGCACGATGCTGACGTTGTTTCACCGTGGCATTAGAATGTGAAGAAGACACAACATATGTCTTGAGTTGGTCATTGAGCACTGTCTCAAATTCTTGCATTCTCCTGTCAATTTGTGTGGGTTGAAGGAAATTGCTCACTTTTGATTTGTAACGTGGATGAAGGAAGGTGGCCACTCAATAACTGCTGGTCATTTTGATTACCTTGATGCGTGGATCATGTTGAAGGTAATGTAGCATCCAAGCACTCATGTGTGAGATGCAACCGGAATTTCTCAAACCTCAGGGTTGTGGGGCACTAAACAGATCTTCCTCCTCTTCCTCCTCCTCCTGAAATCTGTGCCAACCTCTTGACACTGAAGGGAAATCAGTACCATTGGTGATCACCCCTGCCTCATCCTCCTCCTCCACTTCCTCATCCTGAGCGTCACCAGAGCCCTACTATGTGAGCTAAGCTGCCGTCCTGCACCAGCCCTGGACCTCGAACCACCGCCTAAAGATATACATTTTTAGCATTATACTAAAATCACTCAACATTCTATAATAGACTATCTAAAACATTAATAACTGTATTATTAAAAACTTCTATAATTTTTATAAACACCCATTATATACTAAAAAACCGTTTTTATATCATTCAATATATATAAAAAGTGATTTATAAGATTAAACACTATTGGGCTTCCTCTTGCACTACTACCTAACCACTTTCCACTCTAAGTGAAAATGTAGGTCATTAGGTTACTATTAGGTTACTAAAGTTCAAACAGTTCTTCTAGAATAGATCAAATGAGACCTCTAGGGGCCGATTTAGTGTATTACACTAAAAATTCAACCTTTTCAAACTACACCCTCTGTGGATAGTATCATTTGTCTCAAGTTCTTTGTCTGCATTTTATCTAGTGTATACTGTGTATATATCTTGAAAATGCATGTAAAAAATATCCAAAAACGCATCTGCAGCTGCATTTTTGGATTTTTTTTGTATGCAGTTTTCAATGCGTTTTTTTTCTGGTGAAAAACGGATCCAAAACGTTGTTTGAACATACCCTAACCCTAGCACATAGGCAACAGAGGACCGCTTGGTCTTGGAAAAGGGCAGAGGAGAAGGAGGCAGAGGATGTCACAGTGGTTGGAAGCCCAGGAAAAGTGTGGCCTTTTTTCTCCAAGTGACTCCTCCACAGCAATTCATGCTTTGTATGCATGTACCTGTTCATGTGCGTGGTGGTTAAACTCTTCAGATTCTTTTCTCTATTGATGCGTTGACGGCAAAGCCAGCATATGATGTCAGTCGGCATATCTGATTCTTGATCGAAAAAGGCCCTGGCTCAGGGACGTCGCTAGGCAGTTTTATCCGGGGCTTGTGCCCTGAACCTCCCGAGCTCCAGGCCTCTGCCGTGGACCTGGAGCACCAACGGTCTCTTCAGCTGTATGTGCGTCCGCTGGATGCACATACAGCTGAGGGCTTCTGCGGGGCCGCAGACAGAGTCGGACTGGCTTACCAGAGGATCGCTGGATCCTCTGGTAGGCCACGGGTCCGACACAGCGCGGTGCATCAGGTCCTCCTAGCCCCGTGGTGCTATGCTGGGCAGCGGCGCGATGAAGTGACCTTATAGCGCTGCTGCCTCTCCTCGGCCGCACAGCCCTTCATAGACTGTGTGACTGAGGAGCTGCCAGAGGAGCTTCCCGCGGCTGGCGACGTGATGGCGTCATCATGTCGCCAGTGTCCCACAGAAGAGGAGCGCATTTGGCTCGGGAAACAGGCAAGGTGAAAATGTTGTTATTTTTAATGGAGGCTACCCCTGCCATATAGTAAATAGAAAGATACGGCTCACCTTTGTGGACTTCTCTCTTCTATTACCTCGGGCAAACACGAGTCGCTTTGATCCGCTCTGGATTCGCCGCCGGCCTGGCGGAAGTACGTGTACTCTCAACCGGAAGTCCGGATACACGTTCCGCACGGGACGCTGTGCACCAAGACATCCAGAATCCTTCATGTGGTAAAATTGCAGCAACTTTATTGATACCAGTAAAACAGCAACACAGCAACTATACTCCCTCACAGGTGAAAAACACAGACGCGTTTCGGGTACACTACCCTTGCTCACTGTCACCATTACAAAAATGCCTGTCACATGACGTGGATGCAAAGAAAGAGGCAGCTAAGATCCGACCTGGATTTAACTCACAACGGCTGTATATAATGCCATTTTGGTGAATACAAATACATAAAACAAAGCTGTATCTCATAGTACAGAGAAAACTATGTGCAGCTAATTTAACCTTTGTTCTAGTAAATATATAGCATGTCTGTACGGAAATTAAGCCCCTGTGGTCTCCTAGTGCCCAGTCTAAGGATCCACTGTGCCTCTCTTTGCCTCACTAATTTGGTCCAGTTACTGCCTCAATATGGACGTAGTATAGTACCTATGACATAGAATTTAAAATTATTAATGTCTCCACTATGTTCCTCTAAAAAGTGTTTAGCTGCCCCCGAAGGTTGGCCATGTCCCTTTTTAATACTCGCGATATGTTCCATAATGCGGGTTTTTATTTTTCGAATTGTACTGCCTACATATTTTTTTTCACATATAGTACACTCTATGATATAAATTGAGTGATGGCTATTACAGTTGGTAAAATGTCTAATAGCATAAACCCGTTGTTTGTCTGAATCTGTGAAGGTAGTGGTCTTGTGTGCTACATTGCATGCATTACAATGAGCTCCTCCACATTTAAAGAACCCTTTTTGAGATAACCAGATCTTGTTAGATCCAGTTTGATTGGGTATATATGTACTGAGTGATATGATGTTGCCCAAGGTTTTCCCTCTTTTTGGAACCACCTGTACCCCTTTATCCATGATCCTATACAATTTCTCATCTTGACGTAAGATATTTAGATTTCTTTTAAAGATGGTCTTAATTTGATAACGTTTTTACTGTCCTTGGTGGAAAAAGTAATTTTTGTGTTAGAATGTTTCTGTTCCTCCTTTCTACTTGCTGTGGCCAACAATGATTTTTGTCTCATGTGGCTAACTTTCCGTTTGGCTTTGTCAAGATCTGTTGTACTGTACCCTCTTTGTTCTAATCTCGTTGTGATAGATTTCTCCACTGATACATAGTCCTCGTCAAGTGTGCAAGTTCTCCTTGCACTTATAAACTCCCCATAAGGGATTGCTTTAATAGTACTGACTGAGTGGCAACTATTTGCCCTGAGAATTGAATTTCCCGAATTGGGTTTACTGTAGAGTATAGTAGTGATATTGCCTGTTTCCATTTGCCCCTTGAAATATATATCAAGGAACGGAATATGGATTTTATCCCAGTTACATGTAAAACGTAAACTAAACGGATTCTGATTAATGTATTGAAGAAACGGCTGTGTGAGCGCTACATCGTGACCCCATATTATCAAGAGGTCATCGATGTAGCGCCCATATCAAACAATACAGTCGACAAAAGGGTTATTGATGTTATAAATGGCATGGTGCTCCCACCATGCCATAGTAAGATTAGCCAGAAACGGCGAAAAAGTTGCCCCCATAGGCGCCCCCACTAGCTGGATGTAAAAATCATTTTCAAATTTGAAATAATTGCTATTTAGCAAAAATTCTATCGCTATGATAATGAATTGCTGTACGTTTTTTTCGTATTTTCCATGTTGTTGCAAGAAAAAAGTCAATGCCGCCAGGGCTACTTGGTGTGGGATGCTTGAATAAAGCCCAATCACATCACATGTAACCCACATATAGTTAGCCTTCCAGTCATTGCCAGAAAGCATTTGTAGCACGGATTTTGAATCCTTGACATACCCGGGGAGACTCTGCACCAGTGGTTGCAATAGCTTATCTACCCAATTACTCAGGCCCTCATTGAGGGACCTGTTACCCGATATAATTGGGCGAAGACCAGGTGGGAAAGCTCCTTTGTGAATTTTGGGAGCCCCATAAAAAATTGGTATAACCGGATCTTCCTTATACAAACGCTTGTTTTGTTTGTCATTAATGGCTCCCAAAGCTATACCCTCTTCCAATACCTAGGTTAATTTGTTTTGAAAATGTTTTGTGGGGTCCTCTCTAATTTTACGATATGTATTGACATCATCTAAGATTTTGTGTACTTGTTTAACATAAAGGCCAGCACAAAGGATTTACCGCACGAAGGATTCTGGATTTCTTGGTGCACAGCGTCCCGTGCGGGACGTGTATCCGGACTTCCGATTGAGAGTATACCCCTGCCATAGTGACCCTATATCCATATACCTGCCATATTGACCTCATATCTATATACCTGCCAGAGGGTGACCCTATATCTATATACCTGCCTGAGAGTGATCTTATATATATATACCTGCCATAATGACCTTATATCTATATACCTGCCATAGTGACCTAATATCTGTATACTTGCCATAGTGACCATATATCTATATAACTGCTAGGGTTACCTTATATCTGGATACCGGCCATAGGGCCCCGATATCGGTAGACCTGCCCGAGTGACCTTAGATCTATATCCCTGCTATATTGACCCTATATCTGTATACTTGCCATTGTGACCTTCTAATCATAATCTTTATTTATATAGCGCCAACATATTCCGCATCACTTTACAAAATCAAAGGTAAACGTACAGACATTACAAAATTAAAGTACTTTACAGAATGAGACAGAGTGTGAGGGCTCTGCCCCGCGAGAGCTTACCATCTGTTAGGGTGTATGGGTGAAACAACAAACAGTGAGAAGTGCCAAATTTACAATGGTCCAGCCATGTTTCATAAATAGGAGGTGGTTTACATGAAAAGTGGATGAACCTGACACCCAGACAGTACATCTATATACAGCTAAGTGCCTGTGAGTGTCCTAGTGTAGTGAGTGATAGATGTGTGTGATAGCAGTTAGGGATCTTGGTAGGCCAGACTGAGAAGATGTTGTTCCCAAGGGCCCTCTTTAAACTATGAGGGTTGTGAATGTGCCTGATCGCCTGCGGTAGCATGTTCCAGAGAACTGGGGACGCACGTGTGAAATCTTGGAGACGGGCATGGGAGGTTCGGATGATTGATGAGTGTAACCCCGGATATCAGCAGCAGAGCGGAGGAGTGGGTCGGATGGTAGACGGGGGACGAGGGAGTTGATGTAGGGGGGTGCAGCGTTGTGGAGAGCTTTATGGGTGAGAGTGATGAGTTTATATTGTATCCTGTACTGAGTGGGCAACCAGTGCAGTGACTGACACAGGGTAGAGGTATTAGTATAGTGGCTGGAGAGAAAGATGAGCCTGCCTGCTGCATTCATGACAGTTTGAAGAGGGGAGAGTTTGCAGAGGGGGAGAGCAAGGAGTTAAAGTAGTCAAGACTAGTGTTGAGCGATTGTTATCGACAAATTTGAAATCGGCACAGTTTTTATGTTGATCGAAATTTTTAGATCATGCGATAATTTAGGTTAAAATCTGTGCATCATCTATTAAGATCGCGCCCATTTTCTGCGCTTCCTGTCATTTTGGCGGGCCAGCCCAAAACAGCTTACAGAATAGAGCAGGGTGAGATGTGTGTGCGAACGTCATGCTGGGATGTGTATGGTTGCGATTGGCTGGAAAAAAATCAACATGACCTCGTTTTACATAGAACAGCCCTTCCTGTTCAGCCTCAGTGTCTCTCAGCGTCTCATAGCAGTAGGACGTGCGCTCTGCCTGTGTCAACCAGCTCAGCGAAATTATTCTATTTCTTCACAGAGAAAAACTCTTTCTGTAGCTGTGATCCTTACAACTTTGTTAGATTAGAGATTGGAAGAATTTTATTTGTTAGGAGAGAATTTTAAAGGAGCATCTACGCTGTAAAGTCACGGGGGAGAGCAGGGGTGGGGGGGGGGCCAGCGGGCAAACACAGACAAGCTCTATAAAGAATACTGGATAAAGTTCGCCCAAAACTTAGTGTAGCAATTGCAACTGCAATAGCTTTATTATTAAACGTTTCCTATTGAAATATTTCCTGGATATTGGGCAGACTGAACTTTTTATTAGGATACACATCTTTTCTAGTAAACTGCAGGTCTCTTTGTTTGGTGCAAAAAAAAATCCACTTTAATTATCTGTATACATTTCGATAGGTGTTCATTTTCAATTTTGACCATTCCCACCTTTGTTGATATATCCACCTTGCAATTAAATTAGAATCCAGCAATTTTATAGTCAGCACAGGTTGATAGGTGCCAAAAATACCTTGTATTATCCGAAAAAAATTTCAGTTTACTTTGTTTTTTGACTTTGGCGCACTACAGCTTTGTTCATTGGGAGGGCACCTTGTACTTAATTGTGAATACTGCAATTTTTGTAGTCCCCACAGGTGAATTGATGGGTGCCAAAAAAATACCTTTTTTATCCGAATACATTACAAAATACGTGTTTTTTTGACTTTGGCGCACTACGCTTTGTTCATTGAGGCACTTGCAACTTAAATGTGAATACAGCAATTTTGTAGTCACCAGGTGAATTGAAAGGTGCCAAAAATACCTTGTATTATCCGAATACATTTCAGATATGTGTTTTTTCACTTTGGCGCAGGCCGCTTTGTTGATAGATCTACTTTGCAGTTAAATGTAAATTTACAGCAATTTTGTTTTGATTTGAGGGTTTGAGAATAGCTGTGATTTGCCGTTTTTAATAGAGACTTCCCAAAATCTTCCATACCTTCTCAAATTTTTATTTTTTCTGAACATGGAGCGAAATTCAGGTTGTAAGCGAGCAAAGAGGGGGGTAGGACATGGAGGTTAGAGGTTACGAGGGGAAGGTGCCCCTTCCAGTGGTGGCGACAACACGATGCCAGGGGAATCGTCGGTTGCAGGACCGTCGGGCCTGTCATCGTGGGTCAGGGCCCTGTGAATCTAAAGTAACGAACAGCGTCCCCAAATCTGTCCTTCAGTGGTTATGCAACCCTTTGCATCCAGCAGCTTCCCTCCTCGTCCTCCCAGTCACAGCCACAAATGTCGTTCATCAGCATCATCAGCATCCGCCCAACATGAAGCAGCCCAAATGTCAACTCTTTGTACCCATCACTGTGGTTAATCCATTTTCTCAAGACCTCTTTGATGACAAATGCGGTTGGGGTCAGAAGGCATGTCAAAAGATCAAGAGGCCAAAGATGGATGATTTTCTCTGCTCATGACGCCAGTTACTGATGCCATCAGAGGAGGAGAAGGAAGCGGTCAATCGGCAAAAATCCGGGCGGTCGGCAACGCCTTGCAAGTCCCTCTTGCTTGTAGCCCGCAGCCCCTGGATGCAGAATGTCAGGACGACGAAGTCACCTGTGTTGATGATGATGATGATGATGACGAATTGCGGATCCAACGTGGTCTTTTCAGCAAAATTTGCTTGCGAGCGCTTCATCACTGGAACGAGGGGGAAAGGACGATGGGGTGTGTCAGTACGGGTTCCGCCTCAAAAAGGGAGAGGGCGGTCGCAGAATGTCCGCTGATATGATTCCGCCAGCCACGGTCAGCGAAAACCCCCGCTCCTCGCTTATCCCCGTCAAAAAGGTCCAGGACCTCTCAACCCGGGGGCCTTCTTTAGCAAGCCTCGGGATTCCCCCAGCGATGTCATATGCCGCCTTTGCCGTAAAACGCATAAGTAGGGGGCAAGAACTTAGGTGGTTAACCCCCACCAAATGTCTAGTCACATGCAGCGAATGCATGAGTTGAAATGGAGGCAACACTTGGCCAAAAAAGGCCAGACCGACGCCGGGCCTCCAACCACTGTACACCCTCTATCTCCGCCCCTCCTTTCCCTCGCCACCACCCAAGCGTTCCTCAGCTGCCATGTCTCTCAGAGTCATGATCAGGGATTCAGCCCCCGCTTCACCCTCACCGTGCACGACTACACCAGCACCACAGAGACCCATCTACCCTTCTCCTCCCGCCAGTTTGACGACTGGCACGCCGTACAGCGGCCAGTTACAGCCGCCTTCGGTCTTCCAGGTTTGGAACAGAAGAAACACTTTAACCAAACCATCCCAAAGCCAAAAGGCCTGAATTCGGCATTGAAAGGCTTTTGGCCTTGGAAATGTTGCCTTTCCGTTTTGGTGGACCACAGATGGGTTTTTTCCGCACGTCATGGGCCTTCCTGCCCCAATACCAGTTTTTCACCGAGGAGCATTTCTTTGCCAGAAAAAGCCGTCCCTTGCCCTGGCCAGCCCGTGTCATCTAAAATTTCAAGCCCCGTTGTTGCATCTGTGTCCGGAAAAGTCCATCTGACCACGACACACGGACTAGTAAGCAGGGCCCAAAGGCCCGCTATATCTCTGTGACAGCTCACTGGGGGGAGCTGGGTGGGTGTCTCTGGGGGTGACGGTGGCACTCAGGCTCGGCGCACGATCTTCAAAACCGCAGGAATGGTGCAGGGTTCTTTCCCCCAAGGTCCTCTGGTGGCATCACATGGCCAGAGAAACCAGGCCGTGTTGAAATTAATCTGTCTTGGAGCCCGTCCACACACAGGTTCAGGAGCTGTGGATGGCTTCCGCAACAAAGACCGAGCGCTGGTGGGTGCCAAGAACCTTGTGCCAGGCAAGGTGGTGTGCGATAATGGGCGAAATCTGCTGACCCCCTTAAGATCGGTAGGCTGGAGCACAATCCCTTGCCTGGCACATGTCATGAACCTTGTCGTCCAGAAATTTCTAAAGAGCTACACGGGTCTGGACTGCCTGCTGGGAAGGCTCGAAGTCTAAGTTCGCACTTCCGCCGTTCGCACCCTGCTTGTCCCGCTGGCTACGTTGCAGCGTCAGCTCAACCTCCCCGTCAACCGTCTCATTGTTGACGTGGCAACACGTGGGAATTCCACCCTCCACATGCTCCAGCGATTGTGGCAGCAGCGGAATGCCATTATGCAGTACGAAGTGACACATGGCTTGAAAGCAGCGGTGCGGACCTCGGGGTGTTGAGCCACCGAGGGGTGGAGGCAGGTTTAAAAGAGCTCTGCACCATCCTTGCCAGTTTTGAAGAAGCCACCAAAATGGTTTAGTGTGGACGATTTCCCTTTTCAGCATGAGATTGTGGTGATCTTGTTCTGGAATGATGTTGGACATCTGAAACAACAGGTCCCCCAGCGATGGAGGAGGAGACGGACACAGATGCGGACACGGAGCCTTTCTCTCCGTCAAATCCACAAGGCCCCACAGTTTTCAATTTTATCGGTCTTCTTTTGGCAGTGGTTCGGGGTCCAGGGTAGTGCAAGGCAGCGCATCAGCTCTCAGGGTGCATTTATCTCAGGCAAGTCAGGGCTGTGTTGAAGCTGTGCCGGAGGAAGTGGAGGAGGAGGGAGGAGGAGGTATTTCCCAGACACCCACGTTACCGACGTCCTGCCTTGGAAAGAGGTTGGCGCGAATTTGAGGCGGGGGGAAGATGAGGAAGATCAGTTTGCTAGTGCCCTCGACCCAAAAAGGCTTGGGAAATCAAGGCCCCCATCTCTCACATGGAGTGCTTGGATGCTCCATTTCTCCCAACATGTTCCTGCATTTAGGCCATCAAAATGAACAACAGTTACTGGGTGGCCACCCTTCTGGATCCCCGGTACAAACAAAAACTCAGCACTTTCCTTCCACCCACCCAAATTGAGAGTAAAATGCAGGAAATGGAGACCTTGCTGATTGATCAACTGGAGACATTGTTGCGTTGATTCACGTTCTTCAAATGTCACGGTGGAACAACATCAGCGACGTGACAGCAGTATGAGTGCCAAATAGCCGTAGCGGCAGCGCAGCAAGGTGGCAGAAGCCTAATGGGTGACCTCTGGCAAATTTTTTTTACCACCTCACCAACGTTGCAATTTCAGGGCACACAAACCAACCACAGAGAACCCGCTTTTAAAATCATGGTGCACGGGCTATTTTGCGTCTCAACACGTTTTTTTTGTATGTGTTCTGGACCCAAAAGACTTCTGGGTATTAAAATGGACGAATGGCCCGAGCTGGCTCGCCACCCTAGAGGTGTTGTCCTGCCAGCAGCCAGCCGTCATATTCTGAGCGGACCTTCAGCACAAACTGGAGGAGTCATTACAGACAAACGCTCCGGATTTCCACAGATAATGTGGATCGTTTGAAATTTCATCAAGATGAATCAGATGGTTTTCTGATTTATGTTGTGGCCCCAATTGCGAGGTCACCGATTAGTTGCCGGTCTACTTACATTCCTCTTCAAACAGAAATGGTCTCTTGAAAACTTTTTTTTAAAATGATCATTTCTTACTGCAATTTTTATTCTCTTTTCAACAGTTCATTTTGCTGGTTTTGCTGTGAGGTGACTGTAAAAGACAGCAAGGTTTCATGACAACACGTATTCCATTTACTCACTTTAGCTTTAGAAGTTTTTTGCATTGTCAATGGTTTTGAGGTCATGTTGCTGTGAGATACAGCTATAATTATGGTCCTTTGGAACAGAAATGTGGCTTCTAAGTGGCATTTCTCCATCACAATTTTTTATGTGGCTGAGAAGTCATATTTATAATTTTTTGGGGTCTGTTGCTGTGAGATACAGCAATATCATGGTCCTTTTGGGAAAAGAAATGTGGCTTCTAAGTGGCATTTCTCCCTCACAGACATTTGTTCTTCACAATTGTCCAAAGTGGCTCAAGGGTCATGCTTTAATTTTTGGGGGCATTTTGCTTTGAAATGCAGCTATACTACAGGTCCTATTATAAAAAAAATGTTGTTTCTAACAGACATTTGTTCTTCACAATTTTTCCAAAGTGGCTCAAGGGTCATGCTTTGAATTTTTGGGGGCATTTTGCTGTGACATGCAGCTATACTACAGGTCTTTTATAAAAAATGTTGTTTCTTTAACAGACATTTGTTCTTCACAATTGTCAAAAGTGGCTCATGGGTCATGTTTTGAAATTTTGGGGGGCATTTTGCTGTTACATGCAGCTTTTTACAGGTCCTATTATAAAAAAAATGTTGTTTCTAACAGACATTTGTTCCTCACAATTGTCAAGGTGGTCAAGGGTGATGGTGCTGTCAGAAACAGGAATAGGTAGGACACTGTTAATGGACACATATTTGCAAAATGACTTGTTTTTGCAAGATCTTTAACAGAGCTATCAATCCCCGTATTGAGACAAAACCCCTTTAATACAATTAAAAAAGAGAAACAAAGACATGGTGGGATTCCATCCCATTTTAAAAATGTGTTTTCTAGAATTAAATACTAAAAACTTGCATGTACAAAATAGCTAGTAAAAAAAATTTCCCCTGAATTGTAAAGGGAGGTAAAGGAAAACTTGACCAGATGTAGGTTATTCAGAGGACATGGAAATATGGAGCACGGAAGGAACAAAGTACAGAGACATTTTCCTCCAGCACATTTAGTAAAATGAGAAAAGAATGAAAAAGAAAAAGGGCACCCGGGTGGAAAAGGAGCGTTAACCACCAGTATTTTCCAAGTGGGAAACTCAATTGGTCCGCACTCATTTGGAAGGGCAAGCGCTACCCAGGACAGGGACAGTATATGTCCAGTGAAACTAAATGGTGGTTGAAAGACTCCTTTTTCCGGCACTTTTTAAAATTGGGGGTCATTTCAGTTTTGGGCTCATGCTGTGGCCCAGGACAGGGATAGTCAATGTCCCGTTCAACTAAAATGGTGGGTGAAAGACTCCTTTTTCGGCCCCTTTTTAAATGTGGGGGTCATGCAGGTTTTGGGGGTCATGCTGCGTTCCCGGACAGGGATATTCAATGTCCAGTTCAAGCAAAATGATGGTTCACATCATACTGCCTTCTGTCACTTTTTAATTTGTGGGTGATGCAGGTTTAAGAGTCATGCTGTGGTACAAGACAGGGATAGTGAATGGTCTGTGATTTTTTTTCTGTGGCTTTTATAACCTAAGTGTGTTGCCTAAGATGTAGCACGTATCCATTTGACTGTTGTGGAATTTAATTCCAGCTTCTCCAGCCCTGTTTGGGTGTAAGAATGAAGGTGTTGTTGCTCTCCCATAGACCTTAATGGTCATCGATCATAATCTACCATCGACCATCGACTATCTTGTCGATGATGGTCGACTATCGCCCGATGTCGATAGCCAACGTTATCGCTCAACACTAGTCAAGACGAGAAAGATTAAGGGCCACAATGAGAGTTTGACTTGTTTCCACAGTGAGAAACGGACGGATTCTGGAGATGTTCTTGAGGTGCAGGTGACAGGAGCGGGCAAGGAATTGGATATATGGGGTGAAGGTCAGATTAGAATCTAATATAACCCCCAGACAGTGGACCTGCTGCCTAGGGGTTATGGTGGTGCCACACACTGACAGGAGAAATAACGGGGGCGAGGGGGGGGAAGGGGGGGGTGGTTACTACGGTTACTAGATGGCGGAAAGACAAGAAGTTCAGTTTTAGTGAGGTTTAGTTTCAGATGGAGAGAGGACATGATGTCAGAGACAACAGACAGACAGTCACTGGTGTTTTTTAGGAGAGTAGGACTGATGTCACGGGAGGAGGTGCATACTTGGGTGTCATCAGCATAGAGATGGTACTGGAAGCCAAATTTGCTGATGATTTGTCCAATTGGGGCTGTGTACAATGAAAAGAGGAGAGGACCTAGAACTGATCCCTGAGGAACTCAAACATCAAGAGGTAGAGAAGAGGAGGTAGATCCGAAAAAAGAGACACCGAAGGAGCGATCAGACAGATAAGATGAGAACCAAGCAAGAGCGGTGTCCTGGAGGCCAATAGCACTGAGCATGCTGAGGAGAAAATGGTTATCAACAGTGTCAAATGCTGCAGAGAGATCGAAGATAAGCAGCAACGAGTTGTTACCCTGAGATTTTGCTGTTAGGAGGTAATTTGTGACTTTGACTAAGGCAGTTTCCGTGAAGTGTAGGGTGTGGAAACCTAATTGCAGAGGGTCAAGAAGAGAGTTAGTAGAAAGATAGTGGATTAGGCGAGAGTAGACCAAGCGTTCCAGGACGTTTTGGGTTGTTGTGTAGTGTTGAGATGAGGGAGGGGAAATATTTTTGTTTGGCGCTGTGAAGGGCAGTGTGATAAGTCCTGAGCATGAATTTGTAGTGGAGAAAGTCTGCAGGTAGCTTCGACTTTCTCCACAGACGCTCAGCACACCTGGAACATCGCTGCAGGAAGCGAGTCTGAGGCGTGTGCCAAGGCTGCGGGCGTCTGACTCTGGTGGTGCGGTGTGTGAGTGGTGCCAACATGTCCAGGGTGGTTGTGAGAGTTTCATTGTAATGTTTGACAGTCTGGTCAGGACAGGAGAGACCTTATATCTATATACCTGCCATAGTGACCCTATATCTATGTACCTGCCTGAGAGTAACCCTATATTTATATATCTGCCTGAGAGTGACCCTGTATCTATATACCTGCCTGAGAATTACCCAATATCTATATACCTGCCTGACTTACCCTATATTAATATACCTGCATGAGAGCGACCCTATATCTATCTATATACTTGCCTAAGTGCCTAACTTATTTTCCCTGAAAATAAGACACCCCTGAAAATAAGACATAGTGCATTTTTAGTTATGAAATTCAGAGTTTGGCTGCTTATGCTGATGATTGTGATGAAATCACTACAGTATATTAATACATGTTGATGTTTTGTTCAACAATAAATGTGAATTATTGTTCATAGAGAAAAAAACCATCCCCTAAAAATAAGTCTTAGCTCGTCTTTAGGAGCAAAAAATTAATATAAGACACTGTCTTATTTTCGGGGAAACAGGGTATATATAATTGTCTAACTAATGGGGACCTATACATGCCTGCTTAACTGCAGGGACTTATATAGCTTCCTATCTAAGGGGACCTATACACCTACCTAACTGAAGGGACTTATATACCTATAAGTAAGGAGTTGCTGGAAATTCTAAGGAGGATTCTAAGATATTTGTGTCCAAATCTGCAGGGACGAGTATTTGCCGGGAGAAATCAGCATGAGGGTGTGAACTGGATGGAGAAGAAAAGGGAACATGAACGACTCCTATCAGAAAAGAAGTCTCCTGTAAGTCACTAAATGTAACTGCGGTATAATCACTTATATTTCTGCAAAGCCAACATACAAAAAGTATATAACACTCTATGGTCACTGTATGGCGGTAATATTCTTATTAAGTTAATGTGTACAGCAGTCACATGTGGTAGTTGCGTTTGGTCAGGCTCTGGCAGGATTAATTGAGCCTTAAGTAGTAATAGTTTTGGGTCTTGGTTTTGTAGGAGTTTTTTCTTTAGTAACAAACAATCATTCATCTGGTATATCTGCGCCATGTATTGGTGTATTTTTTGGTTATACGGGGGTTTAGCGTTTTTGAAAATTTAAAATTTTCAGCGCTGACTTTAAATTGTACAGTGAATTCGAGGTGAGGGGGCGGGATCTACTGGAAATCAGAAAATTAGTGACAGGAACAACTTTTTTTCCCCTGTAAAAACCCAAAGCCGCAATTCAAAAAATTGTGGTGGGGAAAAATCTGTTAAACCCCCCCCCTTACGAGGAAAAACTTAACCCCGGCCCGGGTTTTTTTTTTTGGCCCCTAAAACACCCCTGCCCGGGCCTTCAAAGGGTCCTAAAACCTTTTTAAACAGTGAAAATTTAAGAAAGCGATTTTTTCCCACTGCCACACTGACTTTTGGCGGGGCGGTTTTAATGTTAGTGGCCCTTGGGGCAAACCACCCTCCCCCCTTTTCCCTGGGGCGGGAAAACGCCTGACAATTTTAAACCCCATCGCCTCCCCACTTTTTGAGGCACTTTAAAGCTCCCTGCTGAAAAGAGCCCCTTTGGGGAACCACAATGTCAATCACCCACATCAAAAAGGTAAATTTCCTTTTCCCTAAAAATCTACTTTCTCAACCCCTGGGGGCCTAGAAGCAGGGGCACTAAAAAGGCATTGCTGACGTTTGGGGATTTCTCCCAAAAGGGAAACCCTTACTTCTCCTCTTCAGAGGGCATCCAAAATTTGGGCGTCAAGCAAAAAAAATTCATCCTCTTTGGCCTCTTGACTTTTGAAAGGGCCTTCTGACCCTAACTGCATTTGTCATCAAAGGGGTTTTTCAGAATATGGATTATCCACCAAGTGGTCTGTACTTTGGGGTGACATTGGGGGTGTTTTTGTTTGGGTTTTGGACTGATGATGACATGATGATAAAAGACATTTTGGCCTTACTGAGGGGGACGAGACGGAAAAAACCGCTTGAAGCAGGGGGTAAAAACCCAAACTGAAGAACAGATTGGTGACCCCAACCCTTTCAGATTTAATTTCCCAAGGAGCCGTTTGAAGCGATGACAACCTGAGGGCCCTTGCAACTGAAATGTGCTGCTTGTGTTTTTCCGGGAAGCACGGAAGGAGCACCTTGTTTTTGTACCTCTACTCCATACCTAAAACCCCTCCTTGCTCCTTCCCCACCCTATTTCGCTTCCTTTTTTTAAAAAATAGGATTAAAAACAGAATTTTTTATGGATACGTAAAATGGGGTCTTAGGGAAAAACCCCTTTACACAAATCAACAGTGTTCTTAAATGCCTATACTTTGCAACTGGCAAATAGGAGTAGAAATAAAATTTTTTTTTCTATGAAATTTCTGTTAACATTGCCCTTATGGAAGAACCCGGGTAGCAACAGGCACACAGAAGTCTTTTTTAATCAAAAAAATTAACTACAACCCAAATAGTAAAAAAAAAAAAATTTCTTTCTGTGGAATATCAGTTAAACGCTGTCTTATGGAAAAACCCCTTTAAAAAAACACGAAAAACAATTTCCAATTTCTTTCAATGGCAGTTTTTCGATGGTGTTTTCCTGCAGGGGGCTGGACCCCAAAAACAGGAGAAATTAACTTTTGGGCTCTATGAATAAAGATGGAAAAAAAATTTCCCAGCCAGCATACAAAACTATAAAACCTATAAAAAATTCCCCTAATTTCCTAACTTTTTGTTGTGAAATGATTCCCTAAGCTAGCGTCCTCCTCCCCCCCCCAAATCTAACTAACAGCTTTTCCTTTGTAAAATCCCCTAGAAAATGGTGCTTTCTGCCTGCGGGCAAACAAGCACAACAAGGCAATAATGGGAAGGCTAAAACCTTAATTGAAATACAGGTAAAAAAAACGGGTTTTTTAAATATATTTCACCGGGGGGTTTTTTTTATTTTAAAAATTTAAAAAAAAATTTTTTAAAAATAAAAAAAATTTAAAAAAATTTTTTTTAATTTTAAAATTTTTATTAAACGCTTAAATTTTTTTCAAATTTCCTTTTAAAAAACTTTTTTCTTTATTTTACTAAAAACCCAATTTCCTTTTAAAAATTAAAATTTAAAAAATTTATTTTAAAAATTTTCCGAAAAAACCCTTTTTTTCAAAAAATTTTCTTTTTGATGCCGGGTTTTTTTAAGCCGGGCAAGGGAAAGGGCCCATAGTCGGCAGCAAAAGTCTTTAAAAGGAAAAAATTAAAGGGGGACATGTATTATTTTTGGTGTTAAGGACGCCCAAATTTTATCGCAAAAACAAAATTAAACAAAATGTGTCTGATTTTTTTGAACCTGCCCTAACTGGGGTCCCTAAAAAAAGGGGCCCTTCTAGAAATAGCCCGTTCCCCCGCAGTAATGCGCCTAGAAATGCGTACTGAAGCCCATAAAACTAAAACTTCGTTCGGAAATTTTAGTGTCCCCACCTCCCCGCATACCCCCCCAAAAAAAAGGGGCAATTTCAAAGTGCTGCGACGTCTGTAAAAGCACCCCGATACTTGGGGTACGGGCTGTACAAAAATAGCTAACAAACATGTCAACCCCTTTCTGTCCTACTTAGAAAGGGGTGGCTGTTAGGGGAATGTAAGTAATTTCGTAACAGAAAAATGTCATGGTAACATAGCATATAGCATAAAGAATTTAAAGTGTTAAACCCCCCTAAAAAAGGTTTTTTAAAATTTTTAAACTTTTTAAAGGGTATTTAAAAAGGAGCCCCAAAAAAGGCCCTGGGAAAAAAATTTTTGGTGAGTGCCTTTTGGGAAAGTTTTCCATTTTTTTTCCATTTGTGTAAACTTATAAAGGATTATAAATAAAGGTGGTAAAAAACTATTTAACCCTTTAAAGGGAAAAAAAAAAGTAAAATTTGAAAAACCCAAAAAAAAATTAAAATAATAAGATAGAAGTTAATATTGAAATGGGTTTTCTCACCACAATAATTAGTTTTTAACATGTAGGAAAATGTAAATTAAGACTATTACGAAGTACATTGCTGTTTTGATTTTGCTTTTGTTCAGGAGATAAAGAAGAGTTTATATACTGCTGGTTTACACAAGTTTCTCTTGGTTACCGACATCACTCCCAGCATTTTCTCTTATCTGATTGCTCCAAACTGCCATGCAACTATGTAGACAACTAATTTAATGACAAGTTGAAACTCTTACAGATCTGTAGCTTTGTGTACTACATATTATAAACCTCCAGCACTGGTGTCACTGTAGCAGGAATAACAGAGCTGATATGCAATCACTGTTATAAGACCACTCACAGCTATTTTACAGTATCTTTAGTGTGAAAAGTGAATGGTATAAAAAATGCAGAAAATGTTATTTTTTTAATATTCACAACACAAAAAAGGAAATAGGTTACACAATAATTTATATGTATCCTAAGGGGGTTTTTACACATTGCGTGTTTTGTTGGGTTTTTCAAATGCATCAAAAATGCAAGCAATTAAAAAAACATGTCTTTTTTTTTAATTAAAGGGGCGTTCCCACGAAGTAAAGTCCACTGCCCAGGCCACTCACAGCTAGCTATGAGACAACCGTGCATGTGAAGGAGGAGGGCGGCGCTTGCGGTTGTCCTCCCCGTTCACTTCTATGGGAGTTCCAGATATAACCGAGTCTACACGCTCGGCTACATTCGTAAAGAGTAAAGAGGACAGCTTTAAGTACCCATCATTCTCATCATGCACAGTTGACTTGCAGCTAGCTGTGAGTGACCTGTGTTTCAAATCAGAGGTAATAACAAAACCACTTGCATTTTTTTTCAAACATGCATGAGGTTTTTGAAAAATTTATGCATTTATGCCATATGTGATTTTGTTGCAGTTAAGAAATGCTTGCATTAATGCATGCCATACGTTTGCAAAAAAAACTTTGCACAAAAATAATTGATCCCAAATAAAACAATACCTCAAATGCCCATGTCACTTACGCAGTTAAAAAAAAGTCATAACAGCTGAGCAAATGTACTCTTTCCTTTTCCCTTTTTTTGGGAGTTTGGAGAACAGCTGAGCAAATGTACTTGGATCTCCTATAGAATGACAGTGAGGAACGCACATGTGGAGCTCTACGGCCACACGCTCTGCGTAACAGTTGCGAGGTTGTATTATCTTAAATGTGAATACCTGTTTAAAGTTTTGTCTAGATCTAGGTTGCTATTCCAGTTCAATATAGGCCCTGGTACATTATCTAGGCCTCATTATTGGATTAGAACTCACAAATTTCTCAGGAGAACCACACTCACCTCTCGGAAAAGCCATCCTTCTTGAATAGGTTATGCTGCAGCAAAGTCATACATGATGGCCTGTTGTCTGGATCAATCTGTAAACAGTTCTGGAAAAAATGTAGATGATTATTGTGGTAGATAATTAACACACATACTGTATATAGATGTATGAACAGTCGCACGCCAAACTTTGCAGTGATAAACTCCAACACGACACTCTTTAATGCGCCAAAGATTAGGGCGTTCTGGGGGTGTCACACCACATTCATATAATTAGACATATTTATGATTCTTTGACGCCAAACTTTGGCACAGAACAGTTAGAACAGCCAGACCAGGGTAAAGGTGGTGCCTGAGCCAGGCTTGTCGTATTGGCACTACACTGCGCCTGTATATATGAACTGCAGAAGAACAGGTTCATACATTCTGGTGCACTCTACACCACCTTAAATCTATTTAGAATTGGCCTGTCAGCACCAGGATTCATACATGTCACCAACAGTGTTTAGCTTTCTATCTGGAATGCTTTCTTTAACATTTTGTTGCACAACCTTTTTAGGCAATCACTGCTAACAAACAATTTCTGTAAGGGAGCCTTCACACGGAGCGTCTTTGACGCATTTTTTTGCTTATTTTTTTAGCTTTTTTATATTTGTTGAAAGTTTTTTTTAGGCTATGTTCATTCTTACATTTAGAGATTCCTTTTAGTTTAATGCTTTCAATATTTGTGATGAAAATATGACTGATACCTTTCCTAAAACTATCAGAAGTCTCATTAAAGCCAGGTTAGTTAATCAATGTCTGTTTGAATCCACTGGAAGAGGAATATTTCAAAGGGTCATGACTCTATTATAACAAAGAATCTTGCAAATCTCACTAAACCTCCCAAAATAGTCACAGTGTTACACTGTGAAAAGAAGACTATTTTGAGAGGCTTAGTGAGATTTGCAAGATTCACACATGATACAGCATGAACTGTATCATATATTTCTTGACTGTTTGTTGACTGTACTGCATTAGGTTAAATACAAAAACTGTGTATTCTTCTGCCTGGGAACAGCTAGTGTAAGTTTAAGGTTGCATGCAACACAATAAAAGCATAAATTAGCACAGAAAACATCACAGGGAGATGAATAGAGACTGTAGCTGGTCATTTGAGGTTTTTATTTTGTTTTTCTAGACAACCTCTTTAATGAATACAGTAAAGCTAGATAAGTAGGAGTATTTGAACTTGAATTGATCTATCCAGAACTTATAGAAGCCAAAGATAATGTCATGCTGAACACAAGGACCATAAATTACCTTGGCTAAGTCTAGTATAACAGGAGAGAGTTTAGGGTATCGCTTTTCAAGAGGCTCAACTTCTTTGATCTCAGGCAAAGTCACACCAGCAAATAATGGATTCTTATAGAATAGATCCTGAAGGCGTGGAGTTAGATTTCCTATAAGACATAATTATAACTGAAAAAGGCAGTACATTGTGCATCTTTTATTGACAACACAGTTACATGTCAAATACCACTAGTATGTAAAATTACTTCAGATGCGCATTTCATTTGACACGGCTAAAAAAAGCATATAAGAAGGTGAATAACCAGGGTACAGTATAAAATGTAGTTGATAAATGCTCAGTGTACAACAAGCTTATGTTGTATGTCCAGCATGCGTGTACATTTTGTTTTCTAACAACTGAGAAATTCAGCTGCATTGCATAAAATTATATAAGGTAAGTATATAGTCTGTTTATTCAGCCTATATATGTCGGGAGATTGTCTGCATATACACTATAAGCATGATGGGAGTGAGTGTATGAATTCATTTTTTTATTTGTGCATTTCTTCTCACAAGTAAATGGCAACTAACACCTGACACTATAGTTAGAGATGGGCGAATTGATTCTAACTAAATGGAATTCGTTTAGAATTTCAGGAAAACTTCGGTTTTGAACGAAGGCGAATCAACTTTTGGGTACATGGGGTGAACGAAGTGTGCTTTTGGATTATCAAATGGCTGCGAGCACATGGGCGTTACATGGGGCAAAAGCACTTCTGGAGGAAGGAAGCAATAGCCTGCATGACATGTGCAGAGGTGAAGCCAATCAAGACCGGCTGGATACTGTGACTTCACCGCACTATATAAGCTCCGGGCGCGAGCGCTGCTTAGCCGCTGTACTGATCAGGGAAGGATGCTGCCACGGCTTGCCTAATGATATCCTTACTAAAGAACTCAACTTTTATACAGCGATTTTCTGGGTGTCTCAGCTGTTGTCTCAGAACTGCTTTCTCTTAAACGGTCTAATTCTGATTTTGTTGGGTAATTGGATCTGAAGTCCAGTGTGGCGTCACTGCAGCTGCATATCGACATTTTAAAGCTATCTGCTACACAGCACACAATGAAAATCCAAGGATATCTAAGCCTGATCCTGTGTTTCATTTGAGAGAAACACGTTTTTACAATCCCAAATACCACTTTTCCATTCATTTTTGTGATCTGCTCAATCTTTTGCGCAATTTATCCAGGGTTTATTAAGTGTTGTTTCTGCTGTCTGTGGTGACTAAAAGGTAAAACCGTCAATTTTTCACGCAGCAAAAAATACAATTTTCCTGGTAGCCATAATGCGCAAGCGAAGTTAAATACAAGTTTTTCCTCTTTTGAGTAGCGTAAAATACACGCCATTGGGTAACACACCAACAAAGCTGGAGTTTTTTTGGCTGCTCAATTCTTTTGCGCAAATTTACACTCCAGGGGTTATTAAGCGTTGTTCCCTGCTGTTGTGGGACTAAAAGAAACCGTCTTTTTCATCACCGCCAAAAAAGGCATTTTGCCTGTAGCATAATTGACAACCGAGAGGTTAATTACAAAGTTTTTTCTCTTTTGCATGTGTACCGAAAAATACATGCCATTGTAACACGCTACAAAGCTGGTAGTTTTTTGGCTGCTCAGTTCTTTTTGCACTATTTACATCCAGGGGTTATATTAAGCGTTGTTTCTCTGCTGCGAGGTGACTAAAAGAAACCGTCATTTTTCACCGGCGAAAAAAGACATATTTCCTGTATCATAATTCACAATCGAAGGTTTAATGTACAAGTTTTTTCTCTTCTGTGTACCGTAAAATCAGTAGAAATATCACGCCATTGTAACACGCTACAAAGCTGGTAGCTTTTGGCTGCTCAAATTCTTTGCGCAATTTTGACATCCAAGGGTTAACCTAAGTATTTTTCTGCAGTGTACTCAGTAAAATAAACTTTGATTTTCACCGCCACAGAAGAAATTCTGAGTAGCATAATTCTATCCAAAGTTAATTAACCAGTTTGTGCATTTATATTCATAAATAAAATAACAACCCAACCAGTTTTTTTTTTTTAAACAGCACATACAAGTCAATTTTTCCCTGCCCATTTGTGAGCGCAAATTATATCCAGGGTTACCCAAGCTCTTAGTGGGTTCATTTGGAGTCAAATACAGGGTGTTTATTTATCATATACAGATATCTTCATCAAACAGTGTCTGTACATTTTAGAACAAACAGTATGTCAGGACAAGAGGTGCAGGCTCTTCACCTGCGAGTGCAGTGGCACAAACATACCTGGAGCAGGCCCAGGTCGCAACACAGCAAGGGACGATCGCGCAAGTGGACATTCGGTGAGGCCACAATGCCACTGTCATCTAGCGCCGTGTTCTGACTAGCAACCCAAGGTTTCTTTGATTGGGTTGATTAGGTCATCCACTCCTCCCAAGCATGACACTTACAACCCAGCCCAGAGTCGGTGTTGATCGTCAGACACAACCCTATAGTGGGCAGGCCCCGGGAAGCGGGTCAGCGGCCCTCACCTGTCCCTAATCCCGCCTCTGTCCCACCGTTCCCCTCAGCCAGAGATCTATATCAATGTTGTCTGGGCCAGTGCCACTATAAGGCGAGATGAACAATTTAGGAGGGCAGTCAGCACTACTTGGCAGCGAAGAAATGGGCCAATATCCCCTGCTTCTTGCAGTAGTGGCAAAGTATAGATGTGGGAGAGATGCATGGGAGGTCATGTGTGAGGGTCAGCCTCTGCATACCAAGACCGGTGATGAGGACAGCAGTGACGATGAGACACAAATAGAGCCGGGTGAAGCAAGGGCTTCATCATCGTCAGGAGAAGAAGGCGTCAGCCTGCGCGTCAGGCAGCGGCTCAGTCCAGCAAGTGGGTAGTGTGGCCGTGAGACAGCAGGTAGCAGCAGTTTGAGGTTTGGGAGCCAAGCTCCACGGTGTAAGAAAACCCTCTTCGCAGGTCCAAAGAAAGTAGCGGCAAGGGGCTCAGCGAGGCAGCAGCGTAGTAGTCACTCAGTGCGGAGTGTTGGCGTAAAATCACTACTCGGCGTGTGCAGTTCTTTTGCTAAGACAACCATGAGCCAAATATGGGTATGATGTATGAATCCTGTGGCCAGAAAGTGAAGATGGCCAGGAGCTAACGTTGGCACCACGGCCCTGCGTCATCGACATGCCCAGCGACACCCAATCCGGTGGCCTTGGAGAAACGTGGCTCAGATGTGGTGTCCATCCTGCCGCCCGCAGCAGCGTCCAGTGGTGAACGCATGCATGCAGCCATCAAGGCTCACACCCTCTATAAGAAGGGAGCTGTACAAGCGCGGACGTCTGGAGCTGTACACTAAGGTCAGGGACAGTACATGTCTTATGGCCCATTGGGTGAATGTGGTTCCTGCCCAGGCACACCAACACTTTGGACAGGAGACGCTGCCTTCCTCCACCACGTTGTCAAACTGCGGGCTCCTGCCGCCAAGTACCGCCGCCTCCTCCTCCACCAACTCACCACCATCTCCGCCTCCACAAGTACTGCTTCATCATACCACATTGGTAGGGCACAGCAGTGTCACGCATTCTACACCTGGCTTGCCTCGGGCGAACGAAGTCACACAGGGGAGGAACTGCCTCGCGTCATGCAGCAAGTAAATCGATGTGTGGCTTTCTCCATGCCACTGCAAATCAGAACCAGGTGACGGACAAATGGAGAACATTGGTGCCGCGCTCAACCAAGGAGGGATGGTCCATGCGCCCTGTAATGGCGCAATGTGTTCAATCTGGTTTGGAAGAAGGGTTCTTGAAGTCTTCACCACCGATCTTCCTGAAGATTCTGAAAATGGCCCGGAAACTGTGCATGCACTTCATCCATGCCTACAAAGCCAGGAACACCCGCCTCGATTCAGCACAGAATGGCCCTACCCAACACACTCCTGAAATGATGCGATGTTTCCACCCTTGGAATTGCCACCTGCACATGTTTGACTGACTGTATAACAAGAAAGGCAATAACGATTTTTTGATCATCCAGGCGGACAGGGAGTACTCCCCGGTGTAACTTGATTTCAGCCGGTGGCAGCTCATGCGTGACACCGCCGTTTTGTTGAGGCCATTCGAGAGGCCATGTATTTGTCCAGTCGCCAGGACTACGGGATGTCATTCTACTGCTTCATGTCCTGGAACAGATGCTGAAAAATCTGGTCTGGGCAGGGGACTGGAGACGTGCGACTACATCTTGCGGCCACATGAGTTTGGTGTGAGACTGAAATGGAGGAGGAGGAGGAGGACATGAGCAAAGCATTGTCTGGTTGAAATGAGTGGATTTCTACCCAGTGACAAAGAGGAAGAGCATGGAGCACTGGAGAGGTAGATGGAGATGAGGAAGACAATGCAGATGACCCGCAAGCACCGTGGCATATAACAATGGAGATGGAGCAGGAGCCCCTCGGAGTCACATTGGCAGATGTCCCTCTAGCATGCTGAATTGCCTGCATTGACAGCCTAAAAAAAAAAAGAATAAAAAATAGAAAAAAAAAAAGATAAAAAAAGAAAGACAAAAAAAAAAAAAATAGAAAAAAAAAAAAAAGAAAAAAAAAAAAAAAAATAAAAAAAAAAAAAAAATAAAACAAAAAAAAATAAGATAAACCTAATCAGTCAGCAATCCGGCAGCGGGATGACCTTCTGGCTCTCCACCCGATGGGACCCACCCTACGTTCCAATTGGGAGCCACCATTTTCCCAGCTGCTGAGAGGGGAGGACAAACACAATACTTATAGGGAAATCCTCCGTATTAAGTTGCGCTGCCTATGTGCGGTCATCGTCCCTCCTCTGACAGGTCTGACTGGGGGGGTTCTTCAGCGCTCCCGGACTACTGCTGTGGGAGGGGGGGGGGTAGTAGCATTACGCAGCTCCATCAGCAGCACCCTTAGTCAGAAGTCACTGATGATGCCGCTTCCCATCACGCCGCCTAGTGAGGATGGCAGTCGCCCGCAGCCGCAGCGCAGGACCTGGAGCATCCCTGAAACCAACAGTGGTGGCCTACTTGACAGTACCTGCCACCACCAGTTAGAAGATCCGCGGACTACTGTCATTCAAACTGGATGTGTGGCGTGCAACTTGCCGAAGTTTTCGATTGGAGAAACTGTCCTGCCTGGGCCAGTAGTGCTGGCATCAGGAGCGGGTTGTTCAGGTGCAGCGGGTGCCATCGTACCCCAAGATAACCCGCTTGTCTCGGAAATGTGGAACGACTGACCTTTGTCAAGATGAATCAGGCGTGGATCGTCCAGGATTTCCCACACACGCAATGCCTTAGGCGTCAGACTACATCAGCCTGATGCCTCACCAAACTGTGAGAAAATGAGTCTGGGTTTCAAACATACATGCCTCAGCCACTTATTCTTATGCCGCCCACCGTCGCCTTATGCCACACAATCTGACAATTTCTCCACTGGCCACCAACCATCTTTACCAGACTGGGTAACTGCCACCGCCGTCCACACTCTGTCATTGTGCCACTCTATGACCTCCTGCTGCTGCGGCTGGCGCCGCGACATCCACACTGTGTCATTGTGCAACTCTGTGGCCTACTCCAGTGACGCGCCGGACCGGGCCCTGCCCCCCTCGGGGGAGGCGCGACATGACCCGGCTCAATGGGCGTGTCCGGAGTGCATGACGCGTTAGGGGGGCGTGGCTAATGGTGCACACGTGCGGGCGAGGTTATTTAAGCCTCGCCCGTGCGGCACGATGAGCATACATCGTCGGCGTGGAGTGAATCGTCAGGACCCCCACTGCGTGCTCTCAGCTATGGCCGACCCACAGTGGAAGAGCTGAGGCGATTGGTGGCTGCAAGAGGGCTTCGTGGCTACAGTAGGCAGTCGATCCGTTGGGTTGGTGGTGCGAGACCTGTTGAGGCACTTCAGTAGAAGACAGGAGCAAGCGCAGTACGGCGGGCCAGGCCTCCGCAAATGCTGAGCCTGGAAATGTACACCGAGGGCTCACCCCACCCGGCGGAGCCCCTCCGGGACCCGTCTGGTCGGCGGGAATCGCCCAAGGCCCGGTTGTCCGTCCTTTCAGCTCGGAGAAATCCAAGTGGGGCCGGCCAAGCTCACTGCGTAGGGTAGCGGACCTGTCAACCAGCCTGGGGAGGGTCCCAGCTGTCGCCACCTCGTGTCAGCGATCCGGTCGGATGTTACGGCAAGTCCCTCCTGGAGTTCCGGTCGGGGGACTGCCCGGCAGCGGAGGACGGCATTCGGGACAGCGGAATGGATCGGCGGTGTGTGGATCCGAGCGTTCCAGCGGGCGACAAGCGTCTGCCCTGTATGGAGCGTCAGCAGCGACGTGTGCTCCGTCGGGAGTATGGAGAGCGACGATTTCCCCGCAGGCCTGCCTGGTCGGCCCTCCCCCTGATGGGGTCTGAAGGCTGGACCCAGGCTGTTTGGGCAACGGTCAGACGACCTGTATCGGCAGCGCGACCGACGGACGAATGCTGCATGTGAACGGCTGTGGGTTTCACAGCGCCCACGCAGCCTGGTGAGTACACATCTATAGTCTGTTCGTTTCCCCGCTGTTGCGATCACCGTGCGGGCAGCGTAGGAGTGGGGTTTTCAGCACAAGGCCAGAAGGGCAGTTGCAGGGGAGGCACGCAGCGTGGGTTGGAGTGTAAGCAGGTGGCTTGGCGGACGTCGAAACCGTATGGAGAGTGGGTGGTCCGTAGTGGGGTCCCAGGGTCCGTTTGGGGCGTGGGGTTTCCGCCAGCGGGGCGTTTTGGCAGCGGTAGTGCGCCGGTAGGAGCGGGGCGTTCTGAAGTGGATCTGGCTGTCAAGACCATATGCAGCTGGTGGTTACGGTATCCGTCGCAAACTGACAAGGAGCAGCAGGATAGCGTGCGTTGGACGACAGGCCCCGGGTGAGTTGGTAGTCTGCTTTGAGGGCCCTGCTTGGGGCGCACCTTAAAGAAGGAAGTGCTGAGAAGATTTGGGGTGAGGGATGAATATGTTTGAGATTTTCTTCTCCCTCCTCCCCCCCCTATGAAAAATTTAATTGGACCAAAGGGAAAAAGGAAAAAGCAAGAAGGAAGAGGAGGAAAAGAGGGGTGGCGTCTGATTCCGCAGACGTTTACCCAATTGGCTTGCAAGCGTTGCCATATTGGCAAGCGAGATTGGGGAATAAGGCGGCCAGAAAACTGCTCGCCGCTGTTTGTTATAATGGACTCGATTGGAGAGGCGCAGCGGGCATATGGGGGCCATGTCCTGGTTGGTTAAGAATGAGTCGGGTTCAGGCAGAGGAAAGCGGTCAAGGCCGTTTTGATTCTTGGGACCAAAAGGATATTGGTCCTGTTTTAAAGATATGGCCCCCACGAAGTTTGGCCAGCCCTTTCAAGGGGTGGCCGGCGCTGCCAGCTCATGAGGTTCCACTAGCGGGGGTGGGGCAGGGCACAAGTGGGGGGCAGAATAGGGGCCCTGCTGGCAGTTTAACAGCGGGCACTGTAAATTCGAACAGGATGCAAATTTAAGTATATCTGTTCGTTTTGCGGAGTTCCGCCTCCCATGCCGGTTTTCCCGGTGCTTCAAGAAAGTCAAGGGAAAAGGAGGATAATTCCAATAGCTATGGGGTGACGCCGGTGAGACTTCGCGAGATGGAGCCGTTTCTGCCAGGTAAAGGGATCAAGGCGATGACGCGCTTATTTGCAGAGGGTTTTGCTTTTTGGGGTACAGATCCCTCCTCCTCCGGTCGGCATATGAGCATCCGTCGGTGGTGTCGGAAAAATTAAGGAAGGAGGTGTTTGCTAGGGAGAAATTGGCGGGGCCTTTTCTTTGCAAGGCCACCATTTTCCGGATTATAGTGGTGACACCGCTGGGGGTGTTACCCAAAAAAGAGACCGAACAAGTTTCTCTCAAACATCACCTACGTTCCCGAAGGGGTGCTCGTTAATGACGGATAGATCCAAGTTTGTGTTCAGATAGTTTACACGTCCATTGATGAGCCGTGTAGCGTTGGTTCGACGTTGTGGTGTGGGGTCGTTGTTGGCGAAGGCAGACATCGAATCGCCTTTCGATTATTACCCGTGCATGCTGAGAGTGTGCATTTGTTGGGCTTTTTGGAGGGAAAGTTATTTTGGGGATAGGTGCCTCCCGATGGGCTGTTCGTTTGCTCCTGCTCCCTAATTTAGGCGTTTATTTTTCCCATTTTGGAATGAGATATACGGGATGTGTCGGTGTCAGACTTCATCATCCATTACCTAGATGATTTTCTTGTGTGGTGGGCCCGGCGTGTTCTCCTGTTTGCGGGTCAATGTTGCAATCGCTGAATTGGGTGCGGATCGTTTTTTGGGTCCCTCTGGGCGGCAGGGAATACATAGGGCCCTTCTCTTGTTTAAACTTTCTGGGTATTTTGTAATCGATAGGGGGGCGGTTGCCATTGGAATGTTGTGTTGCCAGGGCTAAGCTGCGGCCTTACAGAGAAGTACAGAGTGGTAGGGCGGTTGAGGAAGTTGTCTCTGCGGGAGCTGCAAGTCACTGCTGTCCAATCGCTCAATTTTGCCTGCAGATTATGCCAATTGGGCCGGGTGTTTCTGTCGGTGCTTGGCTATAGCTACCTGGGTGAAAAAGTCGCATCAAATGTGTGCGCATGAATCAGGAAGCATAGCGAGGATATTTTGGCGGTCTGGGGAACCTTTTTAGCGAAGTATAATGGTCCTCTCATTATGTGGGGAGGGAGGGGTCGAATCACGGTGACATTTTCACCGATGCAGCGGCAGCTTGACTTTGGGGTTCACATGCGGCACGAGCTGGTGGCGCGTCCCCCTGGCTGACTCAAGGGTGAATTCGCCGTTGGTAAGCGAACTTGCTTTTCTGGATCTTTTCCCAATTGTGTAGCCGTGGAGCTGTGGGACCGTTCGGGGGACGTGAGCGAGGAGGGGGGGGAAAGAGGGGGGGGAGACAGGAGAGAGTGCAGGGAGGTTTGGGAGGGGGGGGGGGGGGCCAGGGGGGTGGAGGGTGGGGTGAGGGCAGGGGGGGGGGGGAGGGGGGGGGGGGAAGGTGGGTGGGGGGGGGGGTGGGGGGGGGGGGGGGGGGGGGGGTGTCAGGCCATCAGGAGGGGGGCGGGGGGGCGAGGTGGTGCGAGCTTCATCCCCTCCAGTAGTTCGCTACTGCTTCGGTTATTGTGCCACCGTTCTTGAGCTGAACTCCCTTGGGTGGTCTTGGGCTGAGCATGTTCCAGGTTTAATTTGAAACTAATGGTGTGGCTGACTCTCTTTCTCTCGGCTTGCAGTGGGAGCGGTTCAGGGCTCTGGCCAACAGCGGGGTCGTGTGGAGAGGAAGTGCCCTCATCATCTCTGAAACGTGGCCTCCGGGAGCTGACTTTGATTCGTAAGCTTCGCTGCAGGGGGAACCATGCAGCTTAAGAAGTCGCATTGGGTTTTTGGACAGAGTGGTTGAGGGATTTTGGTTCGATCCCTCAGAGGAGGATGAGCTGGGTCGCTGCTGTTTTTGTGCGCACACTACATCGCTAGTGGGTGGTCGGCAGCAAAATTGTCCAAGTTTTATGTCGGGGCTGGCTTTCGGTTTCATTGGGTGGAGGAGACAGGGAACTCACTAAAGTTTTTAGTGATCTCACGGGCGTTGAGTGGTTTTTAGACACGGCCGGGTGGCCTAGGGATCTCACGGCGCCCGGTGGTAAGAGAGGCTTGGGGGGGGATTGGTGACGTGCGAGCCGTCCTCGTTCGAGCTAACCCTATTTAGGTTGGCTTTCTCCCCACTGGCATTTTTCGTGTAATGCGAGTGGGGACTTGTTTCTTCCTAGTCGGAGGAGGGGCGAGGTTTTGTCAGTCGCGGATGTCTGGGACCGGGGGACGCCTTTGGTTTTTTGACTTCCATACGATCGAAGACCAGCCCAACATATGGCAGGGAAAAATGTGGATGTTATTAGGCTGGTTACAAGGTGCATTGCTGTGGCCCTTAAAAAATGATACCGTGGGGATTTTTCGTAGATACCGATGCGGCAACAGAGGGACCTTGACCTGGTAGCACGAAGATGGAGGTCTTATCTGTCAGAATCCAATTTTTCAGCGGTCTTCCGTAAAAGTCTGGAGCGGTTGGGTCTTGAAGGTTCTGATTTTGCACTGCACACTTATTCGAATTGGGGCGGCGACGGAGCCGCAGCTGGGTTTAAGTCCGGACTTGGTGCGGAAGAATTGGGATGTGGGAATCGGACAGGATTTAGGATTTATGTTACGCACCACCCAACTTGGAGGCGGGCTAGCAGTTTAAAAAAAAGGGGGGGTTGGGAGACCTGTGGGTTGGGTTTTATGCACTTGTTTCTAAAGTGCCCAGGGAATTTTTTATATGTGAATTGGGATTCAATACGAGCGCGCAGACATCTGCATGTCATACTAAAACACGAACATTGTAAGAAGACCAACACCAATGCCCCTCTGCAATATATATTTTTTTTTTTTTAAGCATGGCACAAATGTTCCTACAGCACCCTCAGGCCTGTTGCAGACCTGGAAATAGCTGTTTTTAACCAAATTCGTCCCGATGTAATTCGGACCGAATTTATTTTTGTCGGGAAATTCGGCGAAGTGACCGAACCGAATTTTTGAGAAATTTGCCCATCTCTAACTATAGTTTCCACCACTGAACATAAGAAAAATTTTACCTTCTCTGTTGGTTCTTAAACATGACCTCAGCAATTCATATCCCTTGAACTGTTCCTTATTTTTTAATGTTACAGCCACAAACTTAAATGTATTTTATTTGACAGAGCAATACTAAGTCGCAAATATTTGTGAACTGTAAAGAAAATAATTACATAGTTACATAATTTGTCAGGCTGAAAAAAGACATACGTCTATCCAGTTCAGCCCATTTGTTAAAGTGTTGCTAAAGTGTTAACCTGTTGATCCAGAGGAAGGCAAAAACCCCCACGAGGTAGAAGCCAATTGTCCTCATGTTAGGGAAAAAATTCCATCCTGCAATCCGGCAATCGGAATAAATCCCTGGATCAACGACCCCCTCATCCAGAATCCTATTCACTATAACTTGTTATATTTATTAACATAAAGAAATGTACTCCAGACCCTTCTCCAAATCCTGGTCCTATAACTTGTACTATTATTACATCTAGAAAATGTATCCAGACCCTCTCCAGAATCCAGTCCAAACTTGTTATGATATCACTCTCCAGAAATGCATCTAAGCCTCTTGAAACTCTGTTAGTGAATTCACCATGACAATTTCCTCTGGCAGAGAGTTCCACAGTCTCACGCCTAACAGTAAAGAATCCCTTTCTATGTTTATGTAGAAACAATCTTTCCTCACGACATAAGGATGCCCCTTGTTCTAATACAGTCCAGGGTATAAAATAAATCTTTCGCGAGAGCTCTATATTGACCCTTAATATATTTAAACATAATTATTAAGCATCCCCACCAATCCGACCTATTCTCTAAACTAAATAATCCTAATCTGGTATCTTCTGGGTATTGCAGTCCACCCAGTCCTTTTATAGTTTTTGTTGCCCCCTTTGTACCTGTCAAGCTCTACAAGTCTTTCCCTTGTGCACTGGTGCACCAATACTGTACACAATATTCCAAGTGTGTCTAGCCAGTGACTTGTATAGTTGGGAGAATAATGTTCCCATCATGTGCATCTATGCCCCTTTTAATACAACCCATGATCCTATTTGCCTGTCAGCTGCTGCCTGACAGCTGGCTTGCTACAGTAAGTCCCTACTGAATCACCAGGATTTCCAATTCCCTCCTCCAAAGGTCACTTTACCCAGGTTTTTTTCCATTTAACATTTATCATGTAATGGATTTTTCCTCCCCATGTGCATAACCTTGCATTTATCAGTGTTAATATCTTCTTTTCAAAATTTTTGCAAATGAAAAAACTGAAAAGTGTACTCAAATACCCCTAAACAAAATCCAGTGAGACCAATTGCCTTTAGAAGTCACCTAATTAGTAAATAGAGTACATTTGTATGTAACTTATTCTCAGTATAGCTACATATTTTGTGAAGGTCTCAGAGGATTGTTAGAGGACATTAGTGAACAAATGGTATCATGAAAACCAAGGAACGCACCAGACAGCTCAGGGTTAAAGTTGTGGCAAAGTATATTGCAGGGTTAGTTTAATGGCACATGCTGCAGTACGACGCCTGGTCCACTTGCGCCCGTTTCCCAGCCTCTATGGTATGTTGCACCTTGTTCTGGATCTCGGTCTGTGGTCTTGTCCACGCCCATCCTCGGTCCTCTATTCACCATTTCATCACTCCCTGCCTTCCCTGCCTCTTTACTACAGCCGTCTGCTCATGGCCATCCTCTTGGAAGTGCATGTACCAGCTGCCTCTGATTAAAAGAACCAGTGTGTGCAAACCAAATTTTCCTCAGCCAATCATCTTTGGCCATTGGCTATTTCTGGACACCTCACACTGCATCCCATGTCCAGTTATTGGTGTCTGTTCCTAAAGTGTCCACTGTTCCTGTGGGTTTGTTCTGATTGCCTTCCTGTTACCGATCCTCCTATATGTTCCTGACCCTGCCTTATCTACCACCTGCTGTGACCTCATGCCAGAAACTGACCTCGCTTGTACATTGCCAGCCCTGACCTCTGCCTCAAACTGTGCTACCACGCTATACTTCACATTGGCTGTCACCTCGTCGGGGGTAGCGACATGTGGGTTCCCCACAGCCAAGTTCAAGAAGACTTGCAGTGGACTGGTTAAAACCGGGAGCCCCTTTGATACCGCTGCCTGATGTAGGTTATGCCAACTCCTGACGGTGACCCAGTGGATACAGCTCCTGTCTCCGGTGAGTCCAATTGCAACAGGTTTTAAAAAAATAGCCCAAGCTCTGAACATCTCACGAGCACTGATCAATCCATTTTCCTTAAATGGAAGGACAATGACACAACTGCTAACCTATAAAGACTTGGCCATCCACCTAAACTGACAGCCCAGACAAGGAGAAGCAGCCAAGGGGCCCAGATCCACTCTGGAGGAGCAGCAAAGACCCACAGCTAAGATGGGAAAATCTGTCCATAGGACAACTAGTAGTTGTGTACTCCACAAATGTGGCCTTTATGGAAGAGTTGCATGGAGGAAACCCATGTTGAAAGCAAAACATTAAGAGTCCTATTTGCAGTTTTCAAAAAGCTATGTAGGGGACCCATCAAGCATTTGAAAGAAGGTGCTCTGGTCAGATGAGACCTAAATGCCAATCGCTATTGTGACGGTGCACCCGCGCCTCCGCTACTGTCCTGGGACTGCACTACCTGCCTACAGCTACACCTGCTGTGTCCCGCTATCCGTACCAGCACCTGTTATCTTGTCCTGCACTTTGGCTACCCTGCGAGTTATACAATATATGCTCACAGGGGCCCAGAGGTTTCACCATACCCACGGGTCAGTGTACACTGACACTGCTGGTTGTGAGAGTTGTGTGTGGAGGAAAGACAACACTGCACATCTCCCTGAACACACCATCCCCACTGTGAAGCATGGTTGTGGCAGAATCATGCTGGGCAGAGGCTTTGCTTCAGCAGGGACTGTGAAGCTGCTCAGAGCTGCTGGCAAGATGGATGTAGCTAAATACAGGGCATTCCTAGAGGAAAAACTATAGGCTGCAAAAGATCTGAGACTGGAGCATAGATTCACCTACCAGCAGGACAACGACCCTAAACATACAGTCAAAGATACAATGGGATGGTTTAAATCAAAGCATATTCATGGGGTAAAATGGCTCCATCAAAGTCCAGACCTAAATCTCATTAAGAATCTGTGAAAATTGCTGTTCACAAATTCCCAACCCAAATCTGACAGAGTGAGTATCTTCAAAGAAGAATGGAAAAAAAATTCATCCTCGAGATGTGCAAAGCCGGGAAGCCCTCCCCAAAAGATGCAGTGTCATTGCAGCTTTTAATTTTTCCTACAAAGTAAGGATGAATACATATGCACACTATACTTTTCAGTTTTTTAATTTGCAAAAATTTGGAAAATCACTTATTTTCTTTACACTTCAAAAATACTTGCTACTTTGTATCACATGAAATACATTTTAGTTTGTGGCTTTAATGTTCAAAAAACAGTCAAGTGGATGAAAAAATTTTGTAACCCACTTTCTATATGTTAATAATTTTAATATTAAATCATATTTAACATTTTTTAAAGATATATAACTTGGAAGACATTTCTTTTTTTTTTTCTGTAAATGTGAATGTTAATTTTCTACTGTAGGTTACAGTTTGGAGCGGTTTTATTTAGAATTCTCATCCGGCTGCAAGAGGAGAAAAGTCCCACTCTGTCTCTTCCACAAGCAACAATGAAGGGTATTGGCAGGGTATATAAAGCAATGAAGCTTACACCGATTCCTCTGTCTAGTCAGACGTAGTCTGGGCCTGCTATTGGCCACAACTGACTACATGTTAGTTTTATCACAGGTGGTCTGCAAGGTCCCCATGCAGCATTGAACACTAAGGGAACATCCACACGGCAGTGACAAAATGGTGGTTGGATTCTGATTAAAGAACCTGATCGGTATGTTATTGTCTTTTGAATGGTTTCAGGGAACAGTTCTGTCCGCAGTTTGTGGATTCGGCTGTCCCTCTTATCATTGAACAGTGCATTTTCCGCACAAAACTGGGTGAAAGAATGTGCATGTTCTGAGTTTTTCGGAACACCGGAGGTCTGAAAACAGTACAGTGTAGACTGCTAGGCAGATTTTACATTAAGTCTATAGGGATGGTTGCTTGTCAGTTTTAGATGGCTTCTAAATCTGAAAAACCATCTGAAAATATGACAAAAAAAACCCATGCCGTAGGGACGTATACTAAGGGGGACATGTATGAAAACTATTTAGGTCTAAGACTTTCTTTGTTGCCCATAGCAACCAATCAGAGCGCCCCTCTCATTTTTTGAGAGCACTATATGAAATGAAAAGGGCTCTCTGACTGGTTGCTATGGTCAACAAAGAAAGTCTTTCGCCAAGACAGTTTTTATACATATCCCCCTAAGTATTGCACTTGGTCTGGAGAACCAAGCCACTGGTTGGCATCAGTGGGAGATCTGTGTCCAAAACTGTAGCAATATTTTCTGATTTCCCTCTCTGGGTGTACACGTTTGTCTTATCCAAGGAGAGTGCACTCTGGGGCTGCTGCATGTGACCTCAGGCACTGGTCAGTTTTTAAGTAGAAGGTCTGCAAGTTCTGCCTTTCCTGGTGAACACAAAGTGTGGCATTTAGTGTAAAAGTCCAAGGTTGTTGGCTGACCTCAGAGCGGGAAACTGCGTTAAGCTTACAATGAATCCAAATTTTTTTTGATAAATTGACTGCACACTACAATTATTTTGTTTCAAACACACAAAGGAGTATTTTATTACAAAATTTATGACAGGCTCCAGTGAGAATATTTAAATGTGACTGTAAAAGACGATTCGATCATCCGACCTTTCTCAAAAAGTCACTATAAAGAAGGTTTAGAAATGGAGGAAACGGGCTGTGGCCCTAGAAGACACAGGAGCCATTGGCCACGGCCCGTTTCCTCCATTTCTAAACCTTCTTTATAGTGACTTTTTGAGAAAGGTCGGATGATCGAATCGTCTTTTACAGTCACATTTAAATATTTCACTGGAGCCTGTAGTAAATTTTGTAATAAAATACTCCTTTGTGTTTTGCAACAAATATTGTAGTGTGCAGTCATTTATCAAAAAATTTTTTGGACTCATATGGTCTGACTTGCACCTTCTACACATATTCTATTTTACGGAGTGCTTTTCCCTATTGAAAACCTTTCTAAGCTTACAATGAATAGCAGCATTTCCTGATACTCCTCTCTTAGATGGACGCTTATGTCCTAGCTGAGGACAGCAGCACATGTGTGGTGCTGACCACTGATCAGTTATTACGGAGATGGTATGTAAGATATAGCATTCAGTGTAGAAGTCTGAGGTTGCCACAGGTTCCAAACAAAGAGGCGTGAAATACAATCCTTAGCCGGAAGTCTCACTCCCTCTCTTTCATGAGTGACAATCATGGTGTTTTAGTAAAGGGGAGAAGTCAGTTTCAGTATAGGAGATCAAGCTGGGATATCAGTTATGAAGAACGATGTGTGGTCCTGGTCCCACTCCACTCTTTGTCAATGGATTATCATAGCCACTTGTTGTGACTTCATTGGAGTACCATCATGATATGTGAGCAGGCAAAGAACTGGTATGAAAATTTATTTGAATGCCAGATCTGAGGGGGAGTTAATAATAATCTTTATTTATATAGCGGCAACATATTCCGCAGCACTTTCCATGATTTTGGATGCTTTTAAATTCTGTTGACGAAACAGGGTGGTGACATGAAATATACATGAAATATACGGTGTTATTTTTGAAACCTCAGAAAAGAACCATATACCTGTTTTGACAGTAGTTTTTTGTAGACCATCTATGCAGGGTTGAAGGGTACTACTCCCTCCTCCATAGAACATGAATTTGATCCTTAAGGCTCATACTGGAGACCCTGTGGCTTTAGGGAGGATTTTTAACTGACTCCACTCCTAACTGTGATTGTTGTAGACTTACAGTTTGGATCTGCTTTAATGCTCATTTTTTTCAAGCCGCAAGTGGAGAAAAGTTACATACTTTTTCCTCTATGAGCAACAATCTCTTTGGCAACAATTTAGTGCATTGGCATCAAGCATAGAAGCCTGCACTCGGAGAACCACTTCCCTTCTCTGAGCAGATGCAGCCTGGGTCTTGGTGATTTTCAAGCTCTCTTCTTCCCGAGGCATTGGTGATCTCCTTTCAGGACAAAGTCTCAAAAGATCGTGGTACAAAGCACAGTTGTACTTATAGAAAAAAAAGCCCGACCTCGGGTGGCTGTTGGAATCATGCTTTCCTAGTAACAATGTCCTTTGTTGGTAAAGGACGTTTGAACATAGAGATGGGGTGTCCACACCTCTTTGCTGGTGGCCAAAGGCCTTAGATCCTTGGCCTACTGTGACAGGTAAACAGTCTCGGTCTATCTCATCCACAAAGTAGTGACAAACTCCTTTGATGACAAAGTCCTGCAAGATGGTGATATCATGTAGGGCCTTAGATGATGGTTCGCAGAGAGTTGTAGCCAAGAAAGCAGGGGTTTTAATGGTCGTTACGTTTTATATCAGTGAGTTACCCTTACAGAAGTCTCTCTATAAAGATCCTCCCTAAAATTGCTCCTTTAACTGATAAAAAAATCTTGTTTTCAATTATGTATGAGACACTTGGTGTATAGAAAAAACACCCATGTTTTACCTTTGCAGCTGCAACTGAAAATGTAACTATGATAGTATGAGATGTGGTAATTTTGCAAATATTATTTAAAAAATAACCCTTACCTTGGCACTTAACTATGTGGTACAACTGATCAATATCCGAGTCTCCAGGAAACAGTGGCTCTCCAGTAAGCATTTCTGTTACCAAACAGCCAATGGCCCACACATCTACAGCCCTGAAGAACATAATGACAACCTTTAACAGTCACAAAAAACACATTATAAATTATTTTTCTACATTCTGTAATCAAAATATCTTACTTGCCATACTTGACATCACCAACCAATAGTTCTGGAGCTCTGTACCATCGGGTTGCCACATAATCAGTATAAACCTCCCCAGGAGCTGCCAATGTTCGTGCAAATCCAAAATCACAAAGCTTTACCACCCCCGAATGTGAAACCAGTATGTTCTCTGGCTTTATGTCTCGGTGAATTATCTAAAAGAATCATTAAACTAAAGTTAATGGGCACAATTTAAAAAATCCTTAGCTTTACTACAGGAAATCAATGCAAAAGAAGATATTTGTCAGGGCTAGGCATTGAGCCTGCAGGGAGCAACATTCTACAGCAGCTGATTTTCGACCCCACCCTGAGAGACATTCTGCTAGAAGCTCTTTGAGTGACAGAGGTCCAGCCACTCTGGACAGGTTGCGTGTTGCACCAGCCAATGGAAGGGCCTGGAGACCGCACCAATTAGCTACGGGGGTGGTGTCCGGGCACTGCATACTGAAGGCTGCACCTGTGATATTTTCCTGGCTGCCTTTACTTACCTGTGCTTGATATTTTGCTTGGCCTGCTGTTACTGATCTGTTGCTGACCCAGACAGTCTGACACTTCTTCCTCCTGACGTCCCCAGCACCTTAGCAGCGAAGGGACTGTCGCCCAGTTGGAGTCTGTTACCTAGGGCAGCACGTCAAGTAGGCAGGGACAGTGGGCTGGGCTCCAGTTAGGGCTCACTGTACTTTCCTTGACGTAACAACATTGTTGTAAAAATTTTCCTCATTATCCAGTGTTAACACTGTAGAATCCAGACTCCAGGACTAGACTACTTAGTGTAATGAACAATACACAATTAGTTAATGCATAGTAGGATGAAGCGGGGAACTGTTTTATTTGTATTTTATTTTGATACTTGATAAGGTGCAATGGAGGATGTCTTTGGCTTCCTATGTTCTCCTGGTTGTGGGTATGCCCAACACTGATCAAAAATTAATGGCTTACTTTAGCATCCAAGGAGTATTCCCAGCCTTGTTAAATGTTGCCCAATATTTTCTTATAACTGTATCTGTTTAGTTTAAGTCCAATCACTTATTGATTTATTGTTGGCTGATTCTTATGTTTATGTTATTGGCAGCTTTCCTCTTACTGTTTTTCACAGTGTCTTCTGCCAGCTCCCTTTCCGCTCTTGTCTATACCTTTTTCCTTCAGGATAGACAAGTACTGATGCTGTAAGAAGAAATGGTCTTCTGTTACACCTCAAAATTCTATGTCATGCTGCCACATCTGGGTTAGGAACATAGGTCAGGCATGCATAGTTTGCTATTAAAGACATTCCCAATAAGTAAGTAGTGGCTTATGATAGGGCAGTTAGACTTCCAAGGCTAGGGCCAGACAGCTCAGGACAAAAATCTTGAACACTAAAACCTAAAAACTGATTTGAATCTGAGCATTTAGTCAGTTTTTTTTTTCTAAAGCAGCTGCGTTTCTGATTCGTATTTTGGGTGGTTTTTAGATTTTTTTTGAAGTTTTTGGCGTGGTTTTCTTGGGCAGTTCATGTGAAAAGTTGTCCGTTAGATTTTTACAGAGATTTCTAGATACTAAAAAACACAGAAAATCTGATGGAAAATCTGTGCTGTGTAGACATAGCCATAAACTTCACTAGTAAATTTTCTGGACTTTGGCAGATTTTGCAACATGTTCCTAAAACCTTCAGCTTTGAAAACTAACAGAAAAAAAGACCTGTGTAGACTACAGGTTGTTTTTTGTATTGAAGTGTGAGAAAAGTTCATAAGATTATCAGAGTTTTCTAAATACTAAAAAACACAGAAAATCTGACAGAAAACCTGTGAGGGTTAGACATAGCCTAAATTAAGGCTATGAGGGGCAGACATATTTTCCTTTTTATTTTATAATTTTTATTGGCAGTGCGCATACATTATTTGCAGAAACAAAGTTTTTCACAGGCTCACTCTTTCCAGTTAGGATATCAGGGCAAACTAAGTAGGACTAAATTGTAAAGTGCTAGCCAGTGCGTACTTCTATAGCGCTGACAGCCGGCTCCCATTGACTTTCACTTTCCACCGGGAAGAAGTGACATGACGATTCTTTTCCCTGGCACATATTGTATGGCGGGGAGACGGCAGGTAATCATAGCTCTCAATGAGAGCTATGAATTACCATATTTGCGGGGCATAATTCGGGCGTATTGAAGCACAATTATGTGCCAACTTATGCCTGCAAATACACCCTGTGAGCATACCCTTAGGGTGAGTTAGGTATTTTTTCTTAATCTGTCCTGACCATAGTTATTACGCCAGAACTCTTAATATATAAAAAGATACCACATACCTTTAGATGATGTTCTACTGTAGATGGTGGTAGGAGTGTTCTGTTTTATAATGATCAAATTCAGTTTTTATTGGCAATTTTGTGACATAGGTGTATTTTGAGCCACTGTTTTGTTTTTTCATTTTGCTAATTTACTAAATTTGTGAAGCTAAATTGTAGCATTTTGTTTTTTGCAATTTGGATTTTGGTACAGGAAGGCAAAAGATACACTTTTGTTGCATAGTGGTTTCTGTGATATTGGTTCTAAAAATAATTTATACTGTTTACCATTTAAAACAGGTAGATTATTCGGGATCGGAGTTGGTCAAGATTTTGCTTATCGTACTTGTACCTGAAAATGGCAGGAAAGTGATGTACTTGTGAGATTTATTGTTCTCTCAATAGGTCTTGGTGCACCATTTCATATTCTATAAGCTATAAGGTGTCTGCAAACCTGAAATTGTGTCCTAAAAAGTATCCTACTTAAAAGAGACCCCAAAATCCAGTAAGTGTTCCTTAAATTTAGAGGGCAAATAGCATACTAGGGCCACATATAGAATGTTTTTAAAAATTACAGAAGCAGGAGAACCAAATTCCTTTACATTTCCTTGTTCCTACATTTACTGTGTTCCAGTAAAAAGTTAGATTAAAATCTGCAAAAACATTGAAATTTTAAAATTTTATCTTCAGTTTGCTTTAATTTCTGTTTTTAATTCTGTGAGCTATGCAGTTTTTTTTTCAAATTAGGCGATTTATTGGGGTGTCTAACATACAGGCCCCTCAAAGCCTTTGCAGAACTTTAAAAAAAAATAAATAAATCTGTGTTTGAAATTTTCTTAAAGACTTGAAAAATTGCTACTAATTCTATAAGCTTATAATGTCCTAAAAAATAAAAAGACTTTTAAAACGGATGCCAACATAAAGTAGACATATGGTAAATGCTACTAATAAACTCTTTTGTTATAATGACGATTTGTCTTAGGGTATTTTTACACAGTGAATTAATTGCTATGCATTTCTGCAAAATAAAAGCACTGCGTGAATGCACCATTAGACACAAAATTAAAGTTTTCATGAAATGTTATTTTTCACAAATAAACACAGAATATATCAACCAAACTTTATCACTAACTTATAGTACAACATGTCACAAAACAATATCAAAATTACTTTAAAAAGGGACATATGTTAAATTTGAAATATGGGAATGTGTCAGGTAGGTCAAAACTGACTGTGGTGGCAAGTGGTTAATAAACCTTGAGCAAAACATGTGTTTGTTCAGTAGAAATATTGATAGAGCAAGTCTGTCCCATCTAGAATTGGGATTGATCGACAGAATATCATTTTTTTACGGCCTGTGGATGTGAGCAAAGCAAAATTTTAGAAAACAGAATTTTTCTCTATTTGGAAAGTACTGATCTTTTCCTTAAAATTGTCACTGGATTCTGTCAAAGACTGCTGCTATACAACAATCCAGGCACAAGTCAGCAACTCAAGCCTTTACTGGAGTTTCCTTTTGAAAAACCACTAAGCAACATCCCACCAACATCCCACCTGGGAAAGCTATGGGAAATCAAGGTATGGCAAGCTTTTTGTTGGGCTCCCCACACTGTGAAGGTACATTAGTTGTCCTTTTGTGAAATTCATGGGAACAGTGTGGTCACAGGTGATACTCCCTAAATAATGGCATAGTACAAAGCCAGTAATGTGTTGGTCATGAAAAGAAAATCATGTGTAACTATACTTGTGTGAATATACTATCATGTAGACAGGGTCCTGTTTCAGCTGTTTCAGCTATCCAGCTATGCATCTAACAATCAGTGCCTATTATCAAATCCTCCTGGATCTCTGTGAATGTAAAGTCTTATCAGAATTGTTAATTATTAAGGGCGACATGTATGAAGTAAGGCGCGTCAAAGTGAATAGTTGGGACTCATTTTCAGTGTATAATGCGCCTGATGTATGAAAGTGGTTTTTATTTGTTCATAAATGGTATGTAAAGTCTGATACGCCTGGCCTATGTGTTAGGCGCATTACGGAACTTACACGCATAAGTAATGCGCCTAACATGTATTAAGATTATAGACAGGCTGGAAATAAGAAAATTCATTAGAATAGCATGTCAGTGTAGAGAAACCATGGTACTGATCCTGCTTGGAGGCTCTTGCTGTAGAATACAGGGTGAGAGCAGCAAAAATACATTTAAAATTTAATGTAGAAAAATGTAAAATATAAAAATCAGTGTAATGTAAAATTAGTTTGATTCTATGAATTTTAAATACATTTTATAGGAGATATTTCTATATTTTGGGGATATTATATATTTTTAAATTAATTTTATATGATCAAATTTTTCATTAAATTTAAATAATTAAATGTTACACAGTTTGATTATAATAAGCTACTTTTTATTATTGCACTGGTGTAAGTTGAGAAATATTGGACATTTTTGCCCTTTACAGCAAATCTAGCTTCACTTCGACGACTCAGGCTCAAGCAGAGCACATTGAAATAGGTCTTCCTGTCGGAGCAGTAATGCGCCTAGTTTTGCCGAACCACATTCATATATGTGTCTAATCTTACGAATGTGGTGTGACACACCCCCAGAACGCCCCTTCATGTTAGACGCATTCGAAAGTGTTGAGTATTACGAACAATGTGCCTAACACATATGTTAGGAGCATTAGACATCATAACTGGCTCAGTTAGGTGCATTGTACACCAAAAAAAGGGTGAAAAACCCTTTCATACATGTCGCCCTAAGAGCCACATGTATGAAACTGTTTTGGTCTAAAACTCACCATTTTGCCCATAGTAACCTTATACAGGTTCATACATGTGTCCCTAAGTGGTTTTTTTGTTCCTTTGTCCTGTTGCTCTATTCATCTACACAGACTTGCCCATTTAGCTGGCTTAATAAATGAGTCTCATCAGTATATGTAGACAGTATAACCAAATATTTGCCATTCATATCAAAGTGCTCACAAGATTGTAACTCCGGTAGCATTTAAGTTATAATTAATTCCGTTTTTAGCGTCCTGTTAGCTAATACTAAATGTAAAGCTCTATCACTTATACTTAGGTGGGGATGTTCATCAATTATAACAAGTCACTAACGGAAAGTATTTTGCTACTTACATTGTGATTGTGGCAGAATCCAATCCCTCTTATAATCTGAAATAAATACTTTCTAACTCTGTTTAAATCCAACCCATTTGGAAACTGTTCGAGGTCGTCAAGTACTGTGCGATCAACAAATTCAAAGACCAGATACCATCGCTTCTTTTTTTTGCAGACCTCTAATAAATTTACCAAATTTTCATGTCGCAATTGCTGTGGAAATAAAGTAAACAAAACATAAATGGTAAATAGTTTATCACTGTAAATTGTCTATTAGTTGTTATACATCGTTATAAAATATTAAACAGTATTTCTGTATATATGTATTCTGTTTATATTTAATAAAAAAAGTGTGTACTAATAGTTTCCCCATGACAGGTTTGTTGCAGAATAAAGAAGATGCGAACGGCAGCACCGAGTTGGATAAAAAAACAGGAACTGTTTATTCCATTAAGAGTACAAAAAGCAATGTTTCAGCCAACAATGTATGGCCTTTCTCAAGCAGCACTTTTCTCAAGCTGCTTGAGAAAGGCCATACATTGTTGGCTGAAACATTACTTTTTGTACTCTTAGGCTATGTTCACACGGCTTAAAATGGGCCGTATTTCGGTCCGTAATTACGCGCCGAAGTGCGCCAATTATGGGCCGAAAACGGCCCATTCATTACGGTAATTCACAGTTCTCATAGAGAACCATGGATTACGTCTCCTCTCCCAGCTCGGCGAATTAGCCGGGCGGGGAGATAATTGACATGTCACTTTCTAGCGGCGTATACGCGCCGCTAGCAGTGATTGTCTATGGGCCGGCGAAGTGCCGGCCCCCCGCTCACTCCCCCGCTCCCGCCCCCGTCCACACGGCGTAATTGCGGGCCGTAATTACGTCCCGCAATTAAGCCGTGTGAACATAGCCTTAAAGGAATAAACACTTCCTGTTTTTTATCCAACTTGGTGCTGCCGAGCGCATCTTCTTGATTCTGTTACTTTGGTGGTGAGTAGAAGGCTTACACACCCAGCGGACTGGCTGTTGCACAGTATGTGGATATATTCTCTTTGTGGAGATTTTGTGCTGCTCTCATTTTTTGTTGTTTTTTTCTGAAGGTTTGTTGCAGAAACCTATGCATGTGACGCATGTAAAAAGAGCCTTAGAAATGATACGTGGCAAATGTGTTACAGAAATGTATTATACATGTGAATGGGACTTCTTCTGCAGTTGTTACAAACATTGTTAAAAATATACATATTTTCTTCAACAAAATTTCTAATAAATTACTAATACTAATAAAAACAATACTAATTAAAATTATATTGAGAGACTTCCAGATTCCTTATCTAGATGAAGGAGTAGTGTTGATCGAACTGTTCGAGAAAAGTTAAATTCGAGTAGAACTTTACGATTTTTTAGAACTCGAGCCAATCAGAGATTTTTACAGTACATTCAATAATGTTTGCGTTCGACGCACCATTTTTAGTTTCACTTTCAACTGCTTTCTGCACTCTACGCGGCCATCCAATCAGTGCAGAGCACAGAGGGGGGACACAAATGTTACCACTGTGGGTGTAGGGATCTCATTGGCTGCTAAAATCACATGACTCTGTAATATGTATGTCACTGTATTTCCTGGTGAATGCCATTTGCAGTTCAAACTCTGTACTAAACGCAGAGCTCTCTGTCATTCTGCGTGCTTGTATGCATGCAGGCACACTATTTCTCAGTGATTTTAGCCAGCAAAAGCTGCTAATTAGATTAGTTGGGGGGGGGGGGGGGGGGGAGTACAGCAAGCTTAGGGAATCATAGATAATAGTTAGGGATTTTTATATTGCTGGCTACATCTTTCCCATCTTTATTCTGAGCGCCCAAAAGTTCATTGTTCCAGTTTTGGGGGTACAGCTAGTGCAGAAAACACCGTCAGCAAATCTGCTATAAAAAAGAAATCGCTTTCGTATACTGGTTGCTTGCTGCAAATTTTATTGAGGTTTCAAAAACGTCATTTTTGCTGGTTTGGTGGTCATGCTACTGTAGAAGACACCATTAGTAAATGTCCTATTTAAAAAATTATTTTTCCAAATTCTAATTTCGTCTTTAAAATTTTATTTAGTGTCAAAAAGGTCATTTTTGGTGGTTATGCTACTGTAGAAGACACCGTTAGTAAATGTACATTAGAAAGAAATCTATTTCTGTTTCTACCAAACAGTTATACTTTGGTGTCATCTGACCATATGACATTTTCCCAGTACTCTTCTGGGTCATCCAAATGCTCTCTAGCAAACTTCAGATAGGCCCGGACATGTACTGGCTTAAGCAGGGGGACACGTCTTGCACTGCAGAATCTTAGTCCCTGGTGGTTTAGTGAGTTACTGATGGTAGCCTTTGTTATGTTGGTCCCAGTTCTCTGCAGGTAATTTACTAGGTCCCCCCGTGTGGTTCTGGGATTTTTGCTCACCGCTCTTGTGATAATTTTGACCCCATGAGGTGAGATCTTGCGTGGAGCCCCAGATTGAGGGAGATTATCAGTGGTCTTGTCTTCCATTTTCTAATTACTGCTCCCACAGTTGATTTCTTCACACCAAGCTGCTTGCCTATTGCAGATTCAGTCTTCCCAGCCTTGTGCAGGGCTACAATTTTGTCTCTGGTGTCCTTCGACAGCTCTTTGGTCTTCACCATAGTGGAGTTTGGAGTGTGACTGTTTGAGGTTGTGGCACATGGTAACTGGTAGAAGCCCCATTTCACTTTTTGCACCAGGGCCCCAGAACTTCAAGTTACGGCTCTGTTTGCAAGCTTTGTACATGTGATATATGTGGTGGCAGCAAGAACATACCAATGGTGAAGTTCAGCTGGTAGGGGCGTAGTTATAAGGTATGCAGCAGTAGCAGCTGCTACGTGGCCCTGCATCCTGAGGTGTACCAAAAGCCCCTATGACAGATAAGAAGACACCAGTATTAGAAATGGCAGATGGTAACTGGCAGGAGTGCCAATAGGGTGGTACTTCTGTCAGTGGCCCTAATCAAAAAGGGGCCCACTGATATGTTAAAAAAATAGGAACTAGTAATGGGTGGTGGCCCCATTTGATTTAGCTGTATGGGGCCCTAAAATGGTTAATAGATGACTGATGGCAGCCCTGGCTACCACTGTACCCCCTATAACTATGGCCCTGCCAGATGAACCTCCATTGGGTTGTTCTTGCTGCCACCACATATATCACATGTTCTTGGGCCCTGGTGCCAGTTACCATGTGCCATTTCCAATACCGGTGTTTTCTTATGTGTAAAAGGGGCCCCATGGCAGCTGCTCGCGCTGCACCACCTATAGCTACGCTGTCCTCATCTTTTCAGTTAGCTATTGAAAGGAATGAATTATTTTAGCCTCTCAATTCTTTTCTGTGACTCTTAGAGCCAAATTTTCTTCACTAAGTTGTTTCACGTATCCAGTTTACTCTTCTGGATACTAATTACAGCTCCTCCTCACCTGTATAGGTATAAAAATTAACCTGAACATCTTCTCCCATTAACTTTAACGGGGTTCGAAGCTCGGTTCTAGTTCGACTCGAACTTCGAAGCAAACTTCTCAAAATGCGAAATTTGACTCGGAATGTCTAGTGTTCGGTCATCTCTATGAAGGAGCAGAGAAGACCACACCCGAGAGGTGATTAATTAGTCCAGCAGATAGCTATTTAAGGGAAGCTAAAAGGGCAGTTAGGGTCTGTTTTTGCCTTCTGGCTAGAGACACAGCAAGCTGGTGCTGAGGAACAAGTCTGGTTGAACCAATAATGGTTGCAGTATATCTGGACATTGTAAACTGGCTGCGAAAAGCCCTCCAGCTGGTAGAGAGGACTTTTGTATGTTCAGTTGGTGCCAGACAGGCAAGGATTTTTGTTTGCTGTAGCATTTATTGTGTTTTGCTGCAACCTTGCAATAAATGCTGATAAACAGTCAGTTCCTCTGAAAACTGCTCTGCTGTGGATATTTCCATAAGCGCAAGACAAGCATCCTTGGTCTGAGCCACGGTGATCCCCTAAAGTATCACAATATATAATATATATATATATATAATATATTAATATATATATATATAATATATATATATAATATATATATATTATATATATATATTTTATATTTTACTATTTACTGTATTATTATAATATATTGAAGCAGCACTGCTGTACTGTGCTGCACTGACATTTCTATAAGCGCAAGACATGTGTCCTTAGTCTAAGCCAAGGCAGTCCCCTAACGTATCACAAGTGGTGGAGGATCAGGCAGCAGGGTCAATCACCAACATGGATGATGTTGTGAATGCCTTAGTTCGGTCAGTGTTGGCCCAACAGGAGGCAAATAGAGAATAACAGGCAGCAAATAGAGAACAACAGGCTGTCAACAGGGCTCAACAGGAGGCAAACAGGACTCAACAGGAGGTAACCACGGAACAACAGACGAACAGGGAACTACAGGAGACAAACCGCATACAGGGGGCCCAACTGGCATTCCTACTGGAGGCCATCAAAAAGGACTGCCAAATCCTGCAAGAGCTAGTGCAGCAAATTGCAAGTTGGTCTATGGCCCAAGCAGTGCCAGAACCCCAGGTCTATCATGTAAGCCAATAGGAGCAGAAGATGATTGGGGAGTATGATGTAGAGGCTTATCTAGCTACATTTGAAAGAACTGCTACATTTAAGTCATGGCCAAAGGCAAAATAAGTGGGTCTGCTTGCCCCATTTCTGACTGTGAAAGTGCAAAAGGTCTACTTTGATTTCATAGTTTCATAGTTTGTAAGGACGAGACGTCCATCCAGTTAAGCCTGCTATGCTAAGTTGTTGATCCAGAGGAAGGCAAAACCCCCCAATGAGGTAGAAGCCAATTGTCCTCATTTTAGGGAAAAATTCTGGCAACCAGAAAAATCCCTGGATCAATGACCCCTCTCTTGAATCCTAGACACTATAACTTGTTATATTATTACGCTCCAGAAATGCATCTAAACCATTTTTGAACTCTGTTCACCATGACAAGTCCCTCTGGCAGAGAGTTCCACAGTCTCACTGTTCTTACAGTAAAGAATCCCTTTCTATGTTTATGTAGAAACTTTCGTTCCTCAAGATGTAGAGGATGCCCCCTTGTTCTAGATACAGCCCTGGGTATAAATAAATCTTGGGATATATCTCTAATATTGACCTTTGATGTATTCAAACATATTTCTTATGTCCCCCCCGAAGCAGTCTTTTCTCTAAACTAAATAACCCTAACCTTGCTAATCTTTCTGGGTACTGTAGTCCGCCCACTCCTTTTATTATTTTTGTTGCCCGCCTTTGTACCTGTTCAAGCTCTACAATGTCTTTCCTGTGCACTGGTGCCCAAAACTGTACACAATATTCCATGTGTGGTCTAACCAGTGACTTGTATAGTGGGAGAATAATGTTCTCATCATGTGCCTCTATGCCACTTTTAATACACCCCATGATCCTATTAGCCTTGGCAGCTGTTTCCTGACACTGGCTGCTACAGTTAAGTTTACTGTCCATTAGGATTCCCAAGTCCTTCTCCATGTCACTTTTACCCAGCCTTTTTCCATTTAACATGTAGTCATGTAATGGATTTTTCCTCCCAATGTGCATAACCTTGCAATTATCTGTATTACACCTCACCTGCCATTGCCCTGCCCAGGCCTCCAACTTATCCAGATCCCTTTGTAACACATTATCCTCTATTGTGTTGATTACTTTACAGAGCTTAGTATCATCTGCAAAGATCAATATTCTACTGTGTAATCCCTGTGTAAGATCATTAATGAAAATGTTAAAGAGGATAGTAACAGCGATCCAGTCTGGGTATGTACCGTTAATTACTACCCTTTGTTTTCTATCAGTGAGCCAGTTGCCTACCCATTTGCACACATTTTCCCCCAGTCCAAGCATTCTCATTTTATTTACCAACCTTTTATGTGGCACCGTATCAAATGCTTTAGAAAAATCTAGATATATGACATCCAGTGCCTCACCCCAATCCAGTCTAGCACTGACTTCCTCATAGAAGCTGATGAGATTAGTCTGACAGGACCGATCCTTCATAAACCCATGCTGGAACGGCGTTATACATTTATTTTCAGTGAGATACTCCAGGATAGCATCTCTGAGAAAACCTTCAAACATTTTACCTACAACAGAGGTTAAGCTTACCGGCCTATAGTTTCCTGGATCACTTTTTGACCCCTTTTTGAATATTGGCACCACATTTGCTATGCGCCAATCCTTTGGGACATACCCCGTTATTAGACAGTCCATAAATATTAAGAATAGGGGCCTATCTATGACATCACTCCCTTAGGACACGTGAGTGTATGCCATCTGGACCTGGGGATTTGTCTATTTTAATCTTCCTAAGGCGGAGCTGCACTTCTTCCTGGGTTAGACAAGAAACTTTTAAGTTGGAGTTTACCTCATCCCTCTGTTCAACAGGAAGCTCATCCTCCTCGGTAAATACAGTGGAGAAAAAAGTGTTTTAATAGGTTTGCTTTTTCTCATCGTCCTCTACTGTCTCTACCCTCAGTAATTTTTCAAAGGCCAACATTTTCTGTTTTAAATCTTTTTACTATTTATATAGTTAAAAAATATTTTGGGGTTAGTTTTACTTTCTATAGCAATATGTCTTTCCGTCTCCAGCTTTGCTTCCTTTATCTTTATTTTACAAAAAATACCTTTTATTATCCGAATACATTTCAGATACGTGTTTTTTTCACTTTGGTGCAGGCCAGCTTTGTTGATAGATCTACTTTGCAGTTAAATTTGAATACAGCAATTTTGTAGTCGCCACAGGTGAATTGAAAGGTGCCAGAAAATACCTTTTATTATCCGAATACATTACAGATATGTGTTTTTTTCACTTTGGTGCACTACCGCTTTGTTCATTGAGGCACCTTGCACTTAAATATGAATACAGCAATTTTGTAGTCACCACAGGGGAATTGAAAGGTGCCAAAAAAACCTTTTTATTATCCGAATGTTTTTTTCACTTTGGCACAGGCCAGCTTTGTTGATAGATCTACTTTGCGGTTAAATGTGAATACAGCAATTTTGTTTTGATTTGAGGGATTTGAGAATAGCTGTTATTTGCCGTCTTTTAATAAGAGACTTTCCAAAACTCTTCCATACCTTCTCAAATTTTTATATTTCTGAACATGGAGCGAAATTCAGGTGGTAAGCGAGCAAAGAGGGGGGTAGGACATGGAGGTAGAGGTACGAGAGAAGGTGCTCCTTCCAGTGCTGGCGACAACACGCATGCCAGCGGATCGTCAGCTGCAGGACCGTCAGGCCTGTCATCGCTGGGTCAGGGCCCTGTGAATCTCAGTAACGAACAGCGTCGCCAATCTGTCCTTCAGTGGTTAATGCAACCTGCATCCAGCAGTCTTACCTCCTCGTCCTCCCAGTCACGGCCACAATTGTCGTCATCAGCATCATCAGCATCCGTCCAACATGAAGCAGCCCAAATGTCAACTCGTGTACCCACCACTGTGGATAATCCATTTTCTGAAGACCTCTTTGATGACAAAATGCAGTTGGGGTCAGAAGGCATGTTAAAAGATCAAGAGGCCAAAGAGGATGAATTTCTCTGCTCTGACGCCCAGTTACTGATGCCGTCAGAGTGAGAAGGAAGCCGGTCAATCGGCAAAAATCCCGGGCGGTCGGCAACGCTTGCAGTCCCTCTTGCTTGTAGCCCGCAGCTCCTGGATGCAGAATGTCAGGACGACGAAGTCACCTGTGTTGATGATGATGATGACGACATTGCGGATCCAACGTGGTCTTTTCAGCAGAATTTGCTTGCGAGCGCTTCATCACTGGACGAGGAGGAAGACGATGGGGTAGTGTCAGTACGGGTTCCACCTTAAAAAGGGAGAGGGCGGTCGCAGAAGTCCGCTGATATGATTCCGCCAGCCACGGTCAGCGCAAACCCCGCTCCTCGCTTATCGCCGTCAAAAAGGTCCAGGACCTCTCAAGCCTGGGCCTTCTTTGAGCAAGCCTCTGATTCACCCAGCGATGTCATATGCCGCCTTTGCCTTAAACGCATAAGTAGAGGCAAGAACCTTAAGTGGTTAACCACCACCAACATGTCTAGTCAAATGCAGCGAATGCATGAGTTGAAATGGAGGCAACACTTGGCAAAAAAAAAGGCCAGACCGACGCAGGGCCTCCAACCACTGTCACACCCTCTGTCTCCGCCTCCTCCTCCTACACCGCCACCACCAAGTGTTCCTCAGCTGCCCATGTCTCTCAGAGTCATGATCAGGGATCTGCCTCCGCTTCAGCCTCCACCGTTGCCCGAGTACCACCAGCACCACCAGAGACCCATCCTACCCCTTCTCCTTCCGCCAATTTGATGACCTGCACGCTGTACAGCGGCCAGTCTAGCAGCCAGCCTTCTGTCTTCCAGGTTTGGGAGCAGAAGAAACACTTTAACCCAAACCATCCCAAAGCCAAAAGACTGAATGTCGGCATTGCCAGGCTTTTGGCCTTGGAAATGTTGCCTTTCCGTCTGGTGGACACAGATGGGTTCCGCCACGTCATGGCCCTTGCCTGCCCCCAATACCAGATGCCGAGCAGGCATTTCTTTGCCAGAAAAGCCGTCCCTGCCCTGGCCAGCCACGTGTCATCTAAAATTTCAAGCGCGTTGTCTGCATCTGTGGCCGGAAAAGTCCATCTGACCACCAACACATGGACTAGTAAGCACGGCCAAGGCCGCTATATCTCTGTGACAGCTCACTGGGTAAGCTGGGTGGATGTCTCTGGGGGTGACGGTGGCTCTCTGGCTCGGCGCACGCTCTTCAAAACTGCAGGGATGGTGCATGGTTCTTTCCCCCAAGGTCCTCTGTGCAACGCAGCGCATCAGCTCTCAGGGTGCATCATCTCAGGCAAGTCAGGGCTGTGTCGAAGCTGTGCCGGAGGCAGCGGAGGAGGAGGAGGAGGTATTCCTAGACACCGACTTTACCGACGTCCCTGCCTTGGAAAGAGGTTGGCGCGAATTTGAGGCGGAGGAGGAAGATGAGGAAGATCAGTTTGCTAGTGCCCCTCGACCCTGAGGCTTGGGAAATCAAGGCTCCATCTCTCACTTGAGTGCTTGGATGCTCCATTTCCTCCAACATGATCCTCGCATTAAGGCCCTCAAAATGAAAAACAGTTAATGGGTGGCCACCCTCCTGGATCCCCGGTACAAAACAAAACTCAGCACTTTCCTTACACCCACCCAAATAGAGAGTAAAATGCAGGAAATGGAGACCTTGCTGATTGATCAACTGGAGACATCTGTTGTGTCTGCTTCACGTTCTTCAAATGTCACGGTGGAACAACATCAGCGCCGTGACAGCAGTCGAGTGCCAAGTAGCCGGAGCGGCAGCGGCAGCAGCGGGCCAGGTGGCGGAAGCCTAAGGGGTGACCTCTGGCAATCTTTATTTACCACCTCACCAACGCATGCAATGCAGGGCACACATCCAACACACAGAGACCAGCTTAAGATCAGGGTTTGCACGACAAATCTGCGTCTCACACCGATGTTTTTTGTATGTGTTCCGGACCCAATGGGACTTCTGGGTATCCAAAATGGACGAAGGGCCCGAGCTCGCTCGCCACGCCATAGAGGTGTTGTTCTGCCAAGCAGCCAGCGTCATATCTGAGCGGACCTTCAGCACAGTGGAGGAGTCATTACAACAAACGCATCCGGCTTTCCACAGATAATGTGGATCTTTTTGATTTTTCATCAAGATGAATCGGGCATGGATCTCTGATGTTGTGGCCCCAATTGCCGAGGTCATCGATTAGTTCCCGGTCTACTTCACATTCCTCTTCAAACAGAAATGGTCCTCTTGAAAACTTTTTTTTTAAATGATCATTTCTACTGCAATTTTTATTCTCTTTTCCCAAATTTCATTTTGCTGTTTTGCTGTGAGGAGACTGAAAAAGCCCAGCAAGGTTTCACGACAACACCGTATTCCATTTACTCATTTTATCTTTAGAAGTTCTCGCATTGTCAATGGTTTTGAGGTCATGTTGCTGGGAGATACAGCTATAATTATGGTCCTTTGGAACAGAAATGTGTTTTATAAGTGGCTTTTTCCCCTCACAATTTTTAATAGTGGCTGATAAGTCCATATTTATAATTTTTTGGGGTCATGTTGCTGTGAGATACAGCAATAATCATGGTCCTTTGGAACAGAAATGTGGCTTCTAAGTGGCATTTCTCCCTCACAATTTTTAACAGTGGCTGAGAAGTTATTTTTATAATTTTTGGGTCATGCTGCTTTGAAATGCAGCAATACTACAGGTCCTTTTTTTTAAAAAAAAATGTTGTTTCTAACAGACATTTGTTCCTCACAATTGTCAAAAGTGGCTCAGGGGTCATGTTTTGAATTTTTGGGGCATTTTGCTGTGACATGCAGCTATACTACAGGTCCTATTATAAAAAAATTGTGTTTCTAAAAGACATTGTTCTTCACATTGTCAAGAGTGGCTCAAGGGTGATGGTGCTGTCCCGAAAAAGGAATAGGTTTGGACACTGTTAATGGACACATATTGCAAAATGACTTGTTTTTGCAAGATCTTTTTAACATAGCTATCAATCCCTTTGAGACAACCCATTTAATACAATTAAAATAGAGAAACAAAGACATGGTGGGATTCCATCCTATTTTAAAAATGTGTTTCTAGAATTAAAACTACTAAAAAACTTGCATGTACAAAAAAAGCTGGTAAAAAATTCCTCTGAATTGTACAAGGGAGGTACAGGAAAACTTTACCAATTTTAGGTTATTCAGAGGACATAGAGTATGGAGCACGGACAGAGAACAAAGTACAGAGACAATTCCTCCAGCACGTTGAGTAAGATGAGAAAAAGAATGCCAAGAAAAAGGCCCCTGGGTGGAACAGGAGCGTTAACCACCAGTATTTCCAAGTGAAGCTCAATTGGTCCGCACTCATACGGAGGGCAAGCGCTACCAGGACAGGACAGTATATGTCCATGAAACTAAAATGGTGGTTGAAAGACTCCTTTTTTTCCGGCACTTTTTAATCTGGGGTCATGCAGGTTTGGGGCTCATGCTGTGGCCCAGGACAGGTATAGTCAATGTCCAGTGAAACTAAAATGGTGGTTTAAAGACTCCTTTTTCCGGCACTTTAATCTGGGGTCATGCAGGTTTGGGGCTCATGCTGTGGCCCAGGACAGGTATAGTCAATGTCCAGTGATACTAAAATGGTGGGTTGAAAGACTCCTTTTTCCGGCACTTTTTAATCTGGGGTCCCTGCAGGTTTGGTGCTCATGCTGTGGCCCAGGACAGGTATATTCAATGTCCGTTGAAGCTAAAATGGTGGTTGAAAGACTCCTTTTTCCGGCAATTTTTAAACTGGGGTCATGCAGGTTTGGGGCTCATGCTGTGGCCCAGGTAGGTATATTCAATGTCCGTTGAAACTAAAATGGTGGTTGAAAGACTCCTTTTTCCGGCACTTTTTAATCTGGGGTCATGCAGGTTTGGGGCTCATGCTTGGCCCAGGACAGGGATATTCAATGTCCATGAAACTAAAATGGTGGTTGAAAGACTCCTTTTTCCAGCACTTTTTAAATCTGGGGGTCATGCAGGTTTGGGGCTCATGCTGCGTTCCAGGACAGGGATATTCAATGTCCAGTTCAAGTAAAATGATGGTTCAAATCATACTGCCTTCTGGCACTTTTTAATTTGTGGGTCATGCAGGTTTAAGGCTCATGCTGTGGTGCAAGACAGGGATAGTGAATGGTCTGTGATTTTTTTTTCTGTGGCTTTTATAACCTAAGTGTGTTGCCTAAGATGTAGCACGTATCCATTTGACTATTGTGGATGTTAATTCCAGCTTCTCCAGCCCTGTTTGGGTGTAAGAATGAAGGTGTTGTTGCTCTCCCATAGACTTTAATGGTCATCGGCGATCATCTATCATCGACCATCGAATATCTTGTCGATGATGGTCGACTATCGACCATCGACCGATGTCGATGGCCAACGTAATCGCTCAACACTATTTATTACTGTTATTATCCCCATGTATATTTACCCATAATGATTCCACCTGTTTATTACCTGTACCTATATCTTCCCGCAGTGTTGGCTTCAGACAGTATTTTACATAGAGACAGACACCTCCCCCCTTCTGGTCTTTACGATCCCTTCTAAATAGACTGTAACCCTACAAGTTAACCGCCCAGTCATAGCTCTTTCCAGCCATGTCTCCGTTATCCCCACTATGTCATATTTTTTTTTCAGCTATTAATAATTTTAGTTCATTTATTTTGTTGGTCAGACTCCTGGCATTGGTCAGCATGCAATTTAGAGATTTTCCCGTTTTTATTCCTTTCTCCCTGATCTTTTTATCTATTGCTACACCCCCTCCCTCCACTCCCACCCCCCTGTTTTATTCCTAATTCCCAGCTCTCTATCTTCACTATCTTGCATGCTATATGTGTAGTTACCCTCCCCCCCAGTCCCTAGTTTAAATATTCCTCCAACTTCCTGGCCATTTTGTCCCCCAATACAGCTGCACCCTCCCCATTTAGGTGCAGCCCGTCCCTAGCATAGAGTCTGTAGCCAAGATAGAAGTCAGCCCAGTTCTCCAAAAACCCAAATCCCTCTTTCCTACACCAATGTTTGAGCCACTTATTCACCTCTCTGATCTCCCGCTGCCTCTCTGGTGTGGCCCGTGGAACAGGTAATATTTCTGAAAATATTACCTTGGAGGTCCTTGCCCTGAGCTTTTGGCCTAAATCCCTGAAATCATTTTTAAGGACGCTCCACCTACCTCTAACTTTGTCATTGGTGCCAATGTGCACCATGACAGCTGGATTCTCACCAGCCCCACCCAGCAATCTGTCAACCCGATCCGCGATATGTCGAACTCGGGCCCCAGGTAAACAACATACTGTTCGACGATCCCGGTCTTTGTGGCAGATTGCCCTGTCTGTTCCCCTAATAATGGAGTCCCCAACTACTAGCACCTGTCTAGCCTGACCTGCACTCCTATTCCCCATCTTACTGGAGCAGACAGGGGTATTGTCTTGCTGCAGTAATGCTATTTCTGAGCTGATATCCCCTTCATCTGCCAATCTTGCAAATTTGTTGGGGTGTACCAGTTCAGGACTAGCCTCCCTAACACTCTTCCCTCTACCCTTCTTTCTAACTGTTACCCAGCTAGCTGCCTCATGTTCCTGCACCTCCATGCTACCACCCTCCCCAGCATCTACACCTGCGAGTGAGTGCTCAGTGGGCATCAAACTCGCTTCCAAGTTGGCAATGGATCTCAGTGTCGCCACTTGCTCATTTAGATCCAGGATACGGGCTTCTAAATGTGCAGTGTGCACACATCTTGCACAGCAGTATGCCCCCTCGAACTGCTGGTCAAGGATGGCATACATTGCACAGGTTGTGCACTGGACAGCATTGTCAAACATGGAACTCATGGGGATGTTACCAAGAAGATATACAAATACAATTATAATAAGTAATACAATTCTGTCCCCTCTAAACTCTCCAAATCTAAAGTCTCTCAATCTCAAGTCTCCACACTTAAAAGAAACACACTTTAAGGAAAACACTCGCAGACTCGTTCACTCGCTCAAAATACTCCGTTTTAAACCTTTCCCACACTGCTGTTTGGCTGTGCTGCAACCTCTCTTTCAGAAGCAAAAGGCCTCACCAGCCCCACACAAGTGCTATTTATGCTCTGCTGATTAGGTAACCACACCCCTGACCAGTCACCTGACCAGTCACGTGACTCAACAAGCCCTCAGCAACTGTGTATGTTTGTAACTATAGAACTACTAACTACTCTTTAATACTATAAATGTAATCTATACACAAAATAAGTGTAGCTACAAGTATAAACTATCTATACACAAAATAAGTGTAGCTAGAAGTATAACTATATGTCTGCTATAGATTTTAAATGTACTGCAATAATAAATAAACACAAGTATTTGCTGGAGGATTAACAAGGACTTCTCCCTCTCAATCTCAAGTCTCCACACTTAAATTTGGAGCCTGAAACCACACAGGACTATGAGCAACTTAAAACAGAGATCCTGGCTCAGCTGTGGGTTCCCTAGCTGTCCGAGCCCAGAGATTGCATATGTGGATAAACCTCTCCATGCCCAGATGTATGACCTGGTCCACTTTGCCAGGAAATGGCTAAAACGTGAGGAGCTATCTACATTTGACGTGGTACACCAGGTCATCCTGGACCAATGCTTTAGAGCTCTACCACCAGCGCTGAGGATTTGGGTAAGCCATGGGGACCCCAAAATGTGTTACCAGCTGGTGGATCTTGTGAAGAGTCCATGTGAAAGTTTCCTGCGTAAGCCCTAAACTGTCTGGATGCCAAAATCTCCAGAAGCACCTGGTAATAGTCCCCGGCGCCGCCGCTATCCGCCGCCGCCGCCGATCGTTAGGGTCCTAAGCCGCTACCAGTCGCTAAGCTATCGGCTTAGGGGCTTAGGACCTTGGCGACGGCAGCGGTGGCGGGACTAACTGTATGTGCGTCCGCCGGACACACATACAGTTAGATGCTTCAGCGGAGCAGAGAGCTCCGCGGAGTAATCTGTGGCCGCAGTCAGGCTGCGGCTCTGTGCGCGCCGGAGTGCACAGCCCAGGCGGCGTGCGCGTCATCACGCTGCCCGCGCGCGGCCTGGTGACGTCACACCGCTGAAGAAAAGACCGGGAGCAGCGACCGCGACAGCGACAGCGGCAGGGAGCGAGGTCAGGTAAGTGCTGTCAGGGTATTACTTTTAATTAGCGCTATTCATGCTGGGGGCTATTATCTACTGTTATATGTGCAGGCAGGGGAGCTATTATCTATTGTTATATGTGCAGGGAGGGGGGCTATTATCTACTGTCATATGTGCAGGGAGGGGGGCTATTATCTACTGTCATATGTGCAGGGAGGGGGGCTATTATCTACTGTCATATGTGCAGGGAGGGGGCTATTATCTACTGTTATATGTGCAGGGAGGGGGCTATTATCTATTGTTATATGTGCAGGGAGGGGGGCTGTTATCTATTGTTATATGTGCAGGGAGGAGGGCTGTTATCTATTGTTATATGTGCAGGGAGGGGGGCTGTTATCTATTGTTATATGTGCAGGGAGGAGGGCTGTTATCTATTGTTATATGTGCAGGGAGGGGGGGCTGTTATCTATTGTTATATGTGCAGGGAGGGGGGCTATTATCTACTGTTATATGTGCAGGGAGGGGGGCTATTATCTACTGTTATATGTGCAGGGAGGGGGAGAATTATATACTGTTATATGTTCAGGGAGGGGGGCTATTATCTAGTGTTATATGTGCAGGGAGGGGGGCTATTATCTACTTATATACGTGCAGGGAGGAGCTATAATCTACCTACATATGTGCTGTGAGGCCTATAAGCTACCTAAATATACACGTGCTGTGGGCCCTATAAGCTATCTATATACCTGCTGGGGGACCTAAACCTGCCTATATACTTGCTGGGGGACCTAAACCTGCCTATATACCTGCTGGGGGACCTAAACCTGCCTATATACCTGCTGGGGGACCTAAACCTGCCTATATACCTGCTAGGGGACCCATAACCTGCCCATATACCTGCTGGGGGATCCATAACCTGCCTATATACCTACAGGGGGATCAATAACCTGCCTATATACCTGCTGGGGGACATATAAAGTATATAACCACCTATTGGGGGACGTATAACTTACTGGGGGACCCTTTTACCTTCACTGGGGGACACATAATTTACTGCGTGTGAAGTCGCTAACAGTCGTTAAGCCGGTTGTTAAGGCCTCAGCTCAAGTCAGTTGATAAGAGTTAGCAATCGACTCCGCGGACTCCAGTCGGTTGTTAAGCCAGTTGTTAAGGCCTCAAGTCGATTGTTAAGACCTTAGCAATCGACTCCGGGGACTACCTGGTAAGACTGTTCCAGGATCCAAGGGGGATAAAAGGCAGGTTGAAACTGGCTTTGGAGAGGCCTGTAATAGCGCCAAAAGAAAACTGTAATAAAAATGAGACCACAAAGTCCAGTAGCTTGTGATTGAACCAAATGGCACACTAAGACCACATATGGGATATCTATAAAAATGGCAGAATTGGGGGAATCGATATTAAGTTGGATTTTCATGGTCACATCTACTGTGTTCCTATGAATAATGGATACAAATTGAAAACCAGCAAAAATAAACTGACATTTTGAAAATTTCACCTCCACTTTGTTTTATTTCTGTGAAACACTTGTGGATTAATAAACTTTCTAAGTGCTGTTTTGAATACTTTAATGGGGTGTAGTTGGTTAGATGGACTGGTCTTTAAAAATATAAATGTTGCAAATTTTCTTGAGAATGTGAAAAATTACTACAAAATTTCTAAGCCCCCTAATGTTGTAAAAAAAAAAAAAGACATGTAAAAAATTATGTCAACCTACAGTAGAGATATGGTAGATGCTAGTTGTGAACTATTTTGTGGTGAATAACTGTCCTAAGCAGAAATTTTTGAACTTTGAAAATTACATTTTTTTCCAGATTTTGATGATATTTTGATATTTTTCACAAATAAAAAAGGATTGTATGGACCAAAATTTCTTACTAACTTAAAGCACAAAGTGTCACGAGAAAACAGTCTCTGAATCACATGGATAGGTAAAAATATCAAAAAGTTATTCTCACATAAAGTGTCACATGTCAGATTTCAAAAGTTCCCTTGCGTCATTGATATTGGGGCGTGATCTAAGATCACTATCGGATGAATTTGGGCGTCTAATATGTCCGGATACATTGAGGCAGAGACCAACATTAAATCTATTCTGGTGTAAGTGTTGCGTACACTGGAGTAAAAAGTGTTAGACCTGTCCAAAGGGTTTGTCGCCCTCCAATGGTCATAAACATTTAGATTTTCAGTCAGTGCTTTTATTGAGGGTTGTAGAGAGACCCCTCTTGATGTGAGATGCGATCTATCTAGGGTTGGGTGAGGAGAGATATTAAAGTCCCCAACCATCAGCAGATTGGAGTGATCCCTTTGCAAGAGAAATTCTTGGAGGCTAGTGAAAAATGGCCCATTAGGAGCATTTGGGGCATATAGGTTGACTAATGTGTAAATTTTATTTGCAATCTTTACTCTTAAGAAGATAAACCTGCCTTCATCATCTATGTGTTGTTCCAGTATCTCCTGAACCAATCCTGTTCGGAAGTATATGGCAACGCCCCTTGTCTTAGATTAATAATTGGCCAGGTTTGGGGGGTCAAGCCAGGAGGCTCTTAAGGGGACAAAATTACCCGAACACCAGTGCGTTTCTTGAAGGCAAAATATGTTTGCCCGCATGCGTTTCAAGCAAAGAAGAATTTTTCTTCTTTTTTCCGGGGTGTTTAATCCCGCGACATTCCATGAAAGGAATTTTAAAGAGGGAGGTGAATCTGTCCGGTTTTCTTGTCTGTGGTTACTCATCGTGTATCCCGGAACGGGGGAACTCGAATCAATGTGAATATCTGTAGGTGATGACCGAAGGCGTCCCAGCGAGCGCCCAGAGCATCTGGTATGTTAGGTGGAGCGAAATGTGCCGCTACCACAGGGGGAGGTGCCCGTACAAACCACAATAAAAGTAAACAAAATTGTAGTAGAACAAAAAAATCAAGGCATCTGGGACGATATAGTGCACCAGATCCACGTCGTCCCTAGTAGCCTAGTAGTGATCAGAATATTTTTCCCAGTATGGTGATCTCAGAGGCAGTGAAACCCATCTTTAGGCCCTATATTTAAAATTCAGCCTGCCTAAGGATTGATCATCTCTCTAGCCTCAGTCACCTCTTGGGGGCAGAGAATGACGCGCCGCTTCTTCAGGAGAATCGTAAAAGACCACCTGCCCATTTTCCTGCATCTTTAGTCTCGCGAGATATAATAGTTGGAACCTTATTTCCTGCTCATGTCGGTGCTTGCACACCGGGTGGAAAGCCTTTCTTTTCATTTTATTTGACTTTTGAAGTGTAGCATTTGTAAAGGGGAAAAGGGCGGTGTACGTATTGTTATTTTATTTTATTTTTTTTTACTGTTTTTGCACTGTTTCACTTTTTTTTGTTTTTACTTGTCCTCATAGGGGACTTGTATTAGTGATCTAAAGATCACTGTTACAATGGAGACCAGTACACAGCATTACAGCTGTGTACTACTCGCCATGGCAACTGTCAATCACTATGCCCGGCCATGTCCACAGAGCATAGAGTAATAGTTATAAGGTCACGCACACCTAAGGGTTAATTGTGAAGCAGGGTGCAATAGATGGTAAAGACCTCTAGGGTCTTAATTACTTCTATAAGATAAATCCACTGCACACCGTTTTATTTTGCTTAAATGTGAACATTTATTTTACAGAGTGTTTGTGTGGTCATAACACAGAAGAAATTGGATAGGTATTATAAACCACTATATAACAAATGCTTTATCTAGGTTTCATAATACAAATTATAGAATTAGGATGTCTAGAGGGAGTCGAAGTTTCGGCTTATATGGCCTTTATCAAATGACATCTAGGATTAGGTATTGGTAGGATTAGAAGGATGCTATATATGAGATATATGCAGGGTGAATCCCCCCCCTTGCCTTGTTGACAGTAGCTAGTGTGCTCTAGAATCATTGCAGATTCATGAGGGCGTTGTGCCCTTAACATAGGGTTCTGGGGACACGAGGATTTGGACTTACGCCCGGGGATAAGGTGACCGCCAGCCAGGCACTACACTAGCTGTGGCAAACCCGCACATAGCCTGCATATATCTCAATATATAGCATCCTTACTAATCCTACCATTACCTATGAAAACCTTTGTGAAAGCAATTTGTTGTGTATATGTGGTTATAATACCATCCTATTTCTTTCTTGTGTATGACATCACTTTAAAGTCTGTAAATAAATTGTTCACAATTTAAGCAAAATAAAACGGTGTGCAGTGGATTTTGTTACTTAATTAGATGTCCACAGGCATTGGCCGGGCATAGTGCCATCATGGACAGCCCAGGAGCCTTTGTTAGGCATCCAGGCTGCTAGGAAAGCCATCGGCAGCCACAATTATGTTGCATCAGTGCCGATGGGGACAAAGTGGGCTCCCTCCCTCTGTCTTTCCTCAAGCTGCCGCAATTGATTGCGGCAGCTAAGGGGTTAATCACCAGTGGCTGGAGTGGCTCTGGCTGTGGGTCGTACAGTATGGGGCCAGCTGTAACATACATGACATACCCATATGTCAATTTGCGGGTACATCAAATGTCTGGTTAAAGAGCATATGCAACAGGCACAAAGGGCACGGAAAGCCAGTTATGACAGAGTGGCAAAAGTTTGTGCTTTCGCACCAGGAAACCGAGTGTTTGTGCTGATCCCTAGAGCCAAAAGAATATTTTTAGTCAAGTGGCAGGGCCCATTTGAAATTAAGAAAGAAGTAAGGAAGGTCAGCTACAAAGTTAACCAGCCGGGTAAAAGGAAAGCTGAACAGATTTACCGTATAAATCTAAAAAAAAACCTGGAAAGAAATACGAGCACTGTCCACAGAGCTTGCTTCACCTTTCTGTGATGCTGAAGGTAAAGGTAGCAGAGACCTTGTCTGGTGGACTGAAGAAAGAGGTCAAACAATTGATTTTAGAGAACAGGGATTTAGTTTCTAAGCAACCAGGGCGAACCACCCTTGTACAGTATGACATTATAACGCACCTGGGGAGGGGGGGGGGGTACATGTAAAACTGTACAGAATCCTTGAGGGCTATGACGGATGCAGTCTCCTATAGTGAATTTAGGTTATGTTGGTTAGTGGAAGACGATGAGTCCATAGTGAATAGTCCACCCCCATTGTGCTAATTCCTAAGTCAGATGGTACTTTCAGGTTCTGTAACGACTTTAGGAAATTAAATGTTGTCTCTAAGTTTGACGCATATCCCATGTTGTGAGTTGATGAACTTATACAGCGTCTGGGGGCTGCCTGGTACATCACGTTACACTTAACAAAGTGTTAGTGGTCAATACCCCTGACTTACTCAGCCAAAGAGAAAATGGCATGTTCTACACCAGAAGGGTTATTCCAATATGTGACTATGCCTAGCCCTAGCAAATGTAACATTGGTCTAGAGGAGGCCAAATACTTGGGGTACATAATTGGAAGTGGTGTAGTAAAGCCCTAGAATGACAAGGTGAACACAAAATTGTCCCCAGCCAGTCAACAAAAAACAAGTGAGGTTAATCTAGGGTATCACTGGGCACTACAGGCAGTTTATACCCAAATTCACCACCATGGCAGTACCCAAGGGTAAAGAGTCAGTGATGGTGAAGAGGAGCCCTGAAGCAGAGAAAGCATTTCACACTTTATAGCAAGCTCTGTGCTCACTGTTGGTACTGGTCACTCCTAACTTTAAGAGGGAGTTTCTGGTACAGACTGATGCTTCGGACGCAGGTATAGGAGCCGTTTTGTCACAGTTCAGTGATGGGGTGGAACCTCCCATAATGTACCTGTGCCGGAAGTTAAACCAGCATGAGATAAATTATGCGGTGGTTGAGAAGGATGTTAGGCCATCAGATGGGCTGTGGAGTCACTCTTGTTCTTCTGTTGGGGGGGGGGGTTCAGCGTTGGTCAATGATCATGCCTCTTACATGTGGTTGTAAATGAACAATATGTGGAAAAACTGTAGAGTGACATAGATGAGTTTTAGCCCTGAAGTCATAATACTTTACTGTTGTTCACAGGTTGGGAGACTGCAGGGGAAATACAGTTTCACATTTACAAGGAGTTGCTTTGGTGTTACTGTTGCATGTTGCCCTGTCTCATGGGCTTGAGCTGAGGATGGCTTTTGTAAACATATTAATGTACTGGTCAAGTTGCTCGAGGGTGGTATTCCCTCCCAGATTCCTTCTCTGGACGAAGGAACAGAGGACACCACACCCTGGATTAATCAGTCCAGCAGTTGGCTATTTAACGGAAACCTTGGTGGGCTGACGAAGGGGTTCTGCCTAATGGTTTTGCTGTGTTTGCTAGCGGGGGAAGTGTTTTCTTTATGGGGGTTACTTGTTGGGGGGCACTGGTGAGCGGTTGATGGGGGGGGGTTGGGGTGGTGGACGGGGGGGTGGGGGGATGGGCGGGGGCGGGGGGGTGGGGTGGGGACGGGGGGGAGGGCACGGGGGGGGGGGGGGAGGGGGATGGGGGGGGGGGGGGGAGGGGGGAGTGGGTGAGGGGGGGGTGGGGTGGAGTGGGGTGGGGGTGGTGGGGGGGAGGTTCGGGGGGGGCTGCTGGGGGGGGTGGTGGGGGGGGGGGGGAGGAAGGGGAGGGGGGGGGGGGGGGGAGGGACGGGCGGGCGGGGGGGGGGTTGGTAGGGGGGGGGGCGGGTGGGGGGGGGCGTGGGGAGTTGGTGGGTGGTGCGGGGGGGGGGAGGGGGGGGGGGGGGGGGAGGGGGGGGGGGGGGGGTGGGGGGGAGGGGGGGGGGTGTGGGGGGGTGTGGGGGGGGGGGGTTGGACGGATCTTGGGGTAAAGATTGGGGGGTGGGGGGGTGGGGGGGGAGGGGGGGGTGGTTGTGGGGGGGACAGGGGGGGGGGGGGGGGGGGGGGGGGGGGGGGGGGGGGGGTGGATGGGTGGGGCGCTGGGAAGGGGGGGGGGGCGGGGGCGGGGGGGGGCGTCAGGAGGGGGTGGGAGGGAGGGGGGAGGGGGGCAGTGGGGGGTGAGGAGAAGGGGGAGGTGGGGGTGAGGGTGGAGGGGGGGGGGGAAAAAGGGGTGGGGGGGGGAGGAGGGGCGAGGGAGGGTGGCGGATGGAGGGGAGGGGGGTGGGAGTGGGGGGGGGGGAGGGAAGGAGGGGGGGGGGCGGTGGGGGGGGGGGGCGGCGGGGGGGAGGAAGGGGGAAGGTTTGGGGACGGGGGGCGCGGGGAGGGGGGGAGAGGGGGGGGGAGGGGCGGGGGGCGGGGCGGGGGGGGGGGGGGTGGGGGGGGAGGCGGGGGGGTGGCGGGGGGTGTGAGTGGGGGGGGTGAGGGGGAGGGGGGGGTGGCGGGCGGGGGGGGTGGGGGGGGGGGGTGGAGGGGGCGGGTGGGGGGGGGTGGGTTGTGTGGTGGGGGGGGGTGTTTTTGGTAACTTTTTGGGTTTGTGGGTGTTAGGGGTGGGGTCGTTTTGTACCGGGTCATATCAATAAATGTTTTGTGCGTTTTGTGTTGGTGTTAGTTTGGTCTCTTTTATGTTTTTTTAGTTGTTGCTTTTGTGTGGGTGGGGCGGTGTTTTTGTGTTAAACTAGCTAGAAAAAGCCCTTCAGTTGGTAGAGAGGACTATTAGGTTTTTATATAGACAGGCAAGAATTTTTGTTGTGCTGTATGGTTTATTTTGTTTTGATGCAACCTTGCAATAAATGCTGATAAGCCACCATTTCCTCTGAAACCTGCTATGATGTGGACATTTCTACAAGGGTCCTTCATCTGAGCCAAAGCGATCTCCTAAAGTATCTAGATAGATAGATGGATGGATGGATGTTGTGGCAGAGCGACCTTAGGCAGTTGCATGTTTCTGCCACAAAGTGGAGTACAACAGACATGCCTATGAAAACCTGGTTTCAGTGGGGGAAGGTAATTATTTGGTGTCAGTAGCCATGGGTTACTGACACATGTAGCTAGCATGGATGCTATGCAGCACAGTATGTGTTACCTTTCCTTGAAGAGACATAGTGTTGGGTTGGAGCTGTTCCCATGTTTCAGTGCCAGGTATTACAAGGTCTATTAAAAGGCTGTCACTTGAGGCATCCTAAGGGTGTCGTTGCTACCTTCAGTATGGAGCAACAGGGTTGCTGGAGACAGGGGCTTAAGGGAAAGCCGAACAGTGAAGTACTGTAGTGAACTACTTTGTGGTGCTGGGTACTAGACTAAGACTGAGGATAGAGAGGGTCTCAGAGTATGTGAAGTGAGTGGCTAGATGGCCAAGATATTTATTTATGTGTTTGTTTATTTTTGTAAGATTATTGAACACATCTCCCTAATGCAGAACCGAATTGCTGCGGCCCATTGTGAGGGAACATCTACAGCAGGCACAAGAAGCACAAAAGCAGGTTCTATAAATGTACGCCTAGTTGAGGAACTTCAACCACGGGGATCGGGTATTTGTGTGGTAACCTCAATAGAAAGTAGGTTCCGAAATGGCTAGGGCCTTATGAAGTTGATAAGTGGGAGAGTTTAACATTATAAAGTGTCCCAGCCCGGTTGTCGTAAACCCAACAGCTATACCATGTTAAATATAAATTAAGCCGTGGAAGGACAGAGAGAACCTGGTGGCAGTTAGCATCCCCAGTAGTGTTGTTCCAGAGGTCTGTGATTCAGAATCCCTGTCCAAGTCCCAGAAACAGGAGACCAGAGAGTTTGTATAGCGCAATTCAGATGTATTTTCAGAACAATGTCAAACATGACATTCTACGGAACCAGGGGTAAAAGTTCATTTGAAACACTATACCGTGTCCAGAAGGCTAGCAGACGAGACTATATCAGGGAAGTCCAGAAAATGTGGACCTCGGGGTGATTGAGGAGTCTAGAAGTGAGTGGTCCAGCTCAATTGTGCTGATACCAAAGCCCGATGGCTCTATACGCTTCTGCAATGACTTTCGGAAGCTTAACGAAGTGTCAAAATTTGACGCCTAACCAATGCCAAGGGTAGATGAGTTAATCAAGAGGCTAGGTCATGGCAGGTACTTTTCCACCCTGGACCTAACTAAGGGCTACTGGCAGGCTCCCCTTACTGATCGGGCCAAAGAAAATACTGCCTTTGCCACACCAGACTGTCTGTACCAGGTATAACTGCTTACCTTTTGGCGTTGCTTGGGGCTCCGGCAACCTTTCAGAGGTTAATGGATACTATCCTCAAGCCCCATCGTCGGTATGCGTCAGCGTACTTAGACAACATCATTACATAGTTATATTACATAGTTTGTCAGGCCGAAAATAGACATACGTCCATCCAGTTCAGCCCATTTATTAAAGTGTTGCTAAAGTGTTAAAGTGTTAATCCAGAGGAAGGCAAAAACCCCATGAGGTAGAAGCCAATTGCCCTCATGTTTGGGAAAAAAAAATTCCTTCTGACTCCAATCTGGCAATCGGAATTTAAATCCCTGGATCAAACGACCCCCCTCCAGAACCTAGTCACTATAACTTGTTATATTACATCTAGAAATGTATCCAAACCCTTCTCCAGAATCCTAGTCACAATAACTTGTTATATTATCACGCTCCAGAAATGCATCTAAGCCCTTCTTAAAAACCTGTTATGAATTAACCATGACAATTTCCTCTGGCAGAGAGTTCCACAGTCTCACCGCTCTAACAGTAAAGAATCCCTTTCTATGTTTATGTAGAAAACTTCCTTTCCTCAAGACGTAGAGGATGCCCCTTGTTTAGTTACAGTCCTGGGTATAAATAAATCTTTAGCGAGATCTCTATTTTGGGGCCCTTAATTATTTAAACATATTTATTATGTCCCCCCAAAGCCATTCTTTTCTCTAAACTAAATAACCCCTAACCTTGCTAATCTTTCTGGATATTGCAGTCCACCCAGGCCTTTTAATTTTTTTTTGTTGCCCCTTTGTCCCTGTTCAAGCTCTTACAAGTCTTTCCTGGTGCAGGGTGCCCAAATTTGTACACAATATTCCTTTGTGTGGTCTAAACCAGTGACTTGTTTTTAGTGGGAGAATAATGTTCCCATCATGTGCTCTATGCCCTTTTAATGCACCCATGTATCCTATTAGCCTTGGCAGCTGCTGCCCGACACTGGGCTACAGTTAAGTTTTACTGGTCCACTAGGATTCCCAAGTCCTTCTCCATGTCACTTTTACCCAGGTGTTTTTCCATTTAACATGTAATCATGTAATTGGATTTATTCTCCCATGTGCATAAAACCCTTTCATTTATCAGTGTTTAAACCTCATCTGCCACTTCTCTGCCCAGGCCTCAAACCTATCCAGATCCCTTTGTAATAACACATTATCCTTTATTGTGTTGATTACTTTATAGAGCTTAGTATCATCTGCAAAGATCGATATTCTACCGTGCAATCCCTGTGTAAGATCATTTAGGAAAATATTAAAGAGGATAGGGCCCAATACTGAGCCCTGTGGTACCCCACTAGTAAAAGGGATCCAGTCTGAGTATGTACCGTTAATTACCACCCTTTGTTTTCTATCAGTGAGCCAGTTGCTTACCCATTTGTACACATTTTCCCCCAGTCCAATCATTCTCATTTTACTTACCAAAACCTTTTATGTGGAACAGTATCAAATGCTTTAGAAAAATCCAAATATTGAATCCAGGTGACTCACCCGATCCAGTCTGGAACTAACTACCTCATAGAAGCTGATGAGATTAGTCTGAGAGGACCGATCTTTCATAAACCCATGCTGGGACGGCGTTATACATTTATTTTCAGTGAGATACTCCAAGATAGCATCTCTTAGAAAATTTTCATACATTTTACCCACAACAGAGGTTAAGCTTACCGGCCTATAGTTTCCAGGATCACTTTTTGACTCCTTTTTGAATATTGGCACCACATTTGCTATGCGCCAATCCTTTGGGACATACCCCGTTATTATACAGTCCATTATATATACAGTCATTATATTTAGTGAAGACTGGGACAGTCACCTACCTAAGGGGCAGGCCGTGCTTAATTCCCTGAGAGAAGCGGGGTTAACAGCAAATCCTAAGAAGTGCGCCTTAGGTTTGGAGGAAGCCCGGTACTTGGGGTATGTAATCGGCAGAAGCACTATAAAACCCCAAATCAACAAAGTTCAAGCTATTCAGGAATGGCCACAGCCCACAACAAAAAGGCAGGTGCGAGCCTTCCTAGGTATTGTGGGTTACTACTGGAGATTCATTCAAAACTTTGCTAGTATAGCGGCCCCTTTGACGGATCTGACACGGTACAGTAAGTCTGTCATGGTCGCTTGGAACTCAGACGCAGAGAGGGCGATCCAGGTGTTAAAACTGGCTCTCTGTGACAGGCCAGTACTGATAACTCCTTACTTTAAAAAGGATTTTATTGTGCAGACGGATGCGTCTGAGGTGGGACTGGGTGCAGTGCTTTCCCAGGAGATAGACGGAGAGGAGGATCCTGTCCTCCTACCTAAGTAGGAAGCTCACCCCTGCCGAGAAAAACTACAGCATTGTTGAGCGGGAGTGTTTAGCCATTAAATCACGGATCACTCTCCATTAACTTGGATGTGTCAGGCGAAGGAAAGGAACGCGAGAGTCACAAGGTGGTTCCTAACCTTGCAAAACTTCAAGTTCACAGTGGAGCACAGAGCAGGAAGGTTACAGGGTAATGCTGATGCTCTGTCCAGAATGCACTGTATGGTGGCTAAAAGTGTCCAACCCCACAGGGGGAGGGTATGTGAGAAGGTGACTGGCAGTGTTGCCGAGGGAAGGTATTTTTACCCTAGGGTACTTTCTTATGTGGATTTAGGAAGTGTATGGACCAACACGGGTCACCGAGAGGCCTGGACTCGGTGAAGGAAGGCCGACAGCTTAGGTGTCAGTAACACTATTTTACTGACACATTGTTAGTATAGCGGTTCCAGTCCGCTTTGTCCGGGTCGGCTTTTCTTGGAGTAGTCAAAGAGCAGGGTGGGTGGCAACTCCCACGCACCAGGTGAGGCTTGTATCAGGCCCTTTAAAGCCTGGGTCTGCAGGCTTGTGTTTATCTTTTGTGTGAACCTCTGCTGCTAAAGAGGAAAACCACGCTGGGATCTTCTACCTGTGCAAGACAGAAAGGAATCCGCTGTTTAGGTAGTACTCAGCCGAGCAGGTATTTTGTGTTTTGGCCTGAACCTTAAGGCCTTGAGTTTGATTTCACCTGCCAAATAAACCAAGGCAGCACCTGGACTTGAACTTTCACATCAGTGTCCCTGTCTCTGTCTGTTGAAGTCCATGCTGCCTACCTGTTCGTGATGCTAACCCCCAAAATACATATACCTTTACATGCTAGTCAATAGCAGACATATGCAATAATATATGCATACAATTACATACATCTATCCATGTGTTCAAACACCAAATGTAAACATTGAGTGAGGTAAGAATTTAGGGTCATTGCACTTCTGCAGTGATCCTTAAACCCGTTTTTTCAGACCAGCAGTTGTAGGAAACATTTCTCTTTATCTGTGTTTATGGTAAACTTTACCAAAATACAACTCTAAAAGTGCACAAGAATTTTTTCCCCCGTGTGAACCAGGCTCTAAAAAGACTGAGCTGTTAATAACCTTTACCCTGGTCCCCTCTATAAACAAATCATTAAAGATTCCTGACCACTTTAAAAGAGTAAAGTTTTTACTTCAGAAATAGACTTTTTTGTGACCAGTGATATCTAGACATTTTAGTTTTTTCATAACATGTTGCATAACCTCCAAAAAAATCAAAAAATATATTTCAACAGCACTCAAACTCAAAAATAGTTTAAAAAGCATATTCAGATGTATAGTCATCAATACAGCAACCCCATGTTGCCATCACTACTACAAGAAAGAAAGAACTAATAGCATCAACATGAGCATTAAAAACTGACGTTTATTAAAAAATTCCAATACAAAAAACAATGTTTCGGGTCTTATTCAGACTCAAAATGTAGTTACTACACTACATAGCTTGAAATAGACCTCTCTGTGGGACAAAACGTCGCTTTTTGTATTGGGGATTTTTCAATAAGCATGCAAGTTTTTATTAATCATTTTGATTGGTATCAGCAAGATTTGACACATCCTAGAGGAGGTTTACTTGGACTTGGTTTAAAAATACATTGGGCCACATGTATGAAATGGTTTTGGTCTAAAACTCACTCTTTTCCCCATAGAAACCTATGGGGAAAAAGTGAGTTTTAAACCAAAACCATTTCATATATGTGGCCCATTGTCTGAAAATAACAAACAATGATATAACTTGCTTGACAACCCTTCTGTTTCTTCCAGGAGATTCCTGCAAACTAAGATTTAAAAGAGGAGGGGTTTATACAACCCCTACCTCCAAAACAGGTACAGGTGAGAAAAGGTTGATAAATATGTCATACACTCATTGCTTCCATCCTTAACTTTCAGTTTTGTTCTTCCCTGAAGAATCTCATTGAACTTAGAGGAGTTGACATCCTGTTTTGGATGCCTGATCTATCCCTGTTCAATGAGACCGAGTATGGGACAACAACACTGTAAAAAGTCAGAAAACTGCTTTCATAGAACTTATGTTCCACATATTTTTTTCATACATTTATGAATGACAGAAACATTTTAAATTTAATTTCTTAATGTCTACATTTTATGAAGCAACAATCTTATTTACTTATAACGTCAAATATTTAGTTTTAGGTGAGCAATTCAGTTTGTAAATGAATGCTGTATGTCTGATGTAATTCAAACACCAGTATATCCAGTGAAATCAGTGACACAAATTATACTGTATTTTAGATGTCTGATACAACTAGTTGGAAAAAGTAACAGAAATGAGTTGAATGCTTTGCCAAAACAACTAGATCCCAAGAGGTTCAATGTTTTCAGGATCTCAGAATCTATCCATAGAGAGTTTCATGGGGAAACAGCAGCCAATTTAATCCTGTAATTTGTGATAATGCAGATTTAACTGTTTGATATGCTGTTAAAGGTGACACCACTTATGTCTTTATATATGTAGTAACATAGCAAGGACACCTCTACTGTGCACAGTTGATGCACGTTATTTTATGACCTGGGAACCTGTATAGCAACAAACGTGAAGAAGAAGAGAGGCATACCACCAGTTCAGGTAAAGGTCACCATTTCAACGTTGGCCCTTTGCTAATTATGTTGGATTGCCTCATATCAGATAACTGGAATTTCTCTCTCATTTCAGTCATCTAGAGCTCTGTTAAAACTTGTGTGGCATAACAGCAAACTGTTGGATTTTCTTTATCTTCATGCCAGCTGTACATGAATAACACTACTGCTGTTATTTTGCACGCTATTAGATTGGCAATTGACTGTTGCTGGTGTCTGGAACAATAGGTTGTCTGTGTGTAAGATGGTTGAAACGGTATATGTGACAGACTGTGAAACACCATGAGGACAAGCTGTGACATTCCCTACCCATCAAGCATATCTGAGTTGCGTTTCACTGACAGTGAATTGTATTATGTTGTTTTACAGTTCATTACAATGGAACAATATTATGTTTATTCTCTGTTAAATGTATGTGTCTTGTACTAATGCCATGTTTAATGTGAATTTATGTGATTTCTGTGCAGTTGACAAAATGGTGGCAGTGAATTCCTGGACTTATGGTGGGAATAAAGGCATTTAGGGGCTAGTATAGGAAGCAGGTAAACGGTGGACATGGAGAAGTGTGACCATTTTGCGGGAAGGTCCTTGTTTTCATGTAAACCAGTGGGTCTCTACCAAGTATGGTTGTTGGTTCGCCTGGTTTTTGAACCTCAGAGTTTGTCTCTGTACAGGATGTCCTCTGATATTCACCAAATTGCAGTGAGAGCAGGCAGTAATAAGAATAGATAGTAGGGAGGCTAACTGAATGTCACATGAGAGTAGCCTGAGAGACCTCAGTGATAAGAGTCAAGAGACTGTGGGTGAGAGTGCCATAGGAGTCAAGAGCATAGAAACCGTTGCAAGAGAACTGCCAGCCTAACAACAGACAGGACGAAGCCTTGTGCCTCTCTGTGAGAACCAATATGAATATTGGACATTTGTATATAAAGTTATGAGAAAAAGAAAGTACACCCTCTTAGAATCCTAGAGTTTTATGTATCGGAACATATTAAAAAAAAAAAGAATAATAATTTGGTCTTTAGTAGGCTTTAAAATGAGGTGGATAAAAAATAACACACAGCAGATTCCACCATGTCTTTAGTTATTTAATATAAATGAAGCCAAAATGGAAAAGCCATGTGTAAAAAACTAATTACATCAATAAAATGAATGAATCAATAGCCTGTAGAACCTTTAGCAGCAATAACATGAAGTAGTTATTTTTTGTAGCACTTTATCAATCCCTCAGATTATTTTGGAGGAATTCCGTACAACGTTGCTTTAGTTCATTGAGGTTCGTGGGTGTGCATTTAGGCACAACTCTGTTAAAGTCCCACTACAGCATTTCAATAAGATTTTAAGTATGTAAATAGTAAAAAGTTTAAAACAGAAAATGTTGGCCCTTTGAAAAGTAGCAAGGAGATATTGTAGAGGACGATGAGGAGAAAGCAATCTATTAAACAATTTTTTATCCACCATATTTACCGAGGAAAATTATCTTCCTGTTCATGGGCAGAGGGATGAGGTAAACGCCACCTTAAATGTTTCTTGTCTAACCCAGGAAGAAGTAGAAGAAGTGGAGCTCCATCTTAAGAAGATTAAAGTAGACAAATCACCAGGTCCTGATGGTATACAGCCCTGTGTCCCAAGGGAATTAAGTAATGTCATAGATAGGCCCCTATTCTTAATATTTATGGACTGAGTATTAACTGGGTACATCTCAAAGGATTGGCACATAGCTAATGTAGTATCAGTATTCAAAAAGGGGTCAAAAGGTGATCCAGGAAACTATAGGCGGTAAGCTTAACCTCTGTTGTGGGTAAAATGTTTGAAGATTTTCTAAGAGATGTTTTACTGGAGTATCTCACTGAAAATAAATGTATAACGCCGTTCCAGCATGGGTTTATGAAGGATCGGTCCTGTCAAACTAATCTCATCAGCTTCTATGAGGAAGTTAGTTCTAGACTGGATCTGAGTGAGACATTGGGGGCGACATGTATGAATCTCGCCACGTCGGGGCACACCTTTCCGGCGGTTTTCCGGCGAAATTTGCGCCTGATTTATGTCGGCACTGGGGCACGCTCATACATACTATGTAAAGTCCGCCGCGCCTCAACAGTGTTTGGGGCGCAGTGCGGGACTTAGGTGCAGTGCAGCGCTGCGCCTATGATTCGCCGCCCGAGGTAGTGCATTCATACATAACATGTAAAGTCCGCCGCGCCTCGCCAGTGTGTGGGGCGCAGTGCGTGGACATGGGCGCAGTGCGGCGCTACGCCTAATATTCGCCATCCGAGGAGGTGCGCTCATATATGCGGGAAAAAGTCCGCCGCGCCTCGCCAGTGTATGGGGCGCAGTGCGGGACTTAGGCGCAGAAAGGACTGCGCCGAAGATGTGTTCCGATTCGAGACAGGCTGGAAAACAGCGAGAAATCATTAAAGATGTCCGTGCGGAGTATGAATCAAAAAATTGCCTTTATAAAGGCGGAAAACACTATCAGAAAAGAGCTCAAACCTCAAAAAAAAAAAAAAATCTTTCCAAAAATCTAGAACGGCGCAATATCAAGAATTAGGATATTGGAAATTGCCGGGAAATACAGTCATTCAAATTCTGAAAGCTATTCTCATTGGTCGGCATAAACTAGCCAATCAGAATAGGAGCGACAGTGACCCATTAAAACCTATGGAGAACTATTGACCAATCAGAATCAAAGGTGGGACAGTTCAAAATACAGTAAAAATGCAGAAAAGAGCTGATTGGCAGAGCTAGCGGGGGCTTGGCTATCTCGGCCAATCAGAATAGTAGCGACAGGGACCCATTATAACCTATGGAGAAGTTTGAACCAATCAAAATCAAAGGCGGGACAGTTCAAAATACAGTTAAAATGCAGAAAAGAGCTGATTGGCTGAGCTAGCGGGGGCTTGGCTATGCCAGCCAAGCAGAGCTCGAGCTACTTCTCCCATTGTAGTCTATGGAGAGATCGGCGCAATGAAATCTCGGCTCTCAGCGCCGTGCGGCATGGAGTATGAATAAAAAAAATCATTTTTATTAGTTGAGAAAATATTCTCGGAAAAAGAGCTCAAACCTTCTACAAACATAAATCAATTAAATCCCGAACAACGCGTTTGTCGCCGAGACCGGCGCTACATAAGGAATTGCAATAGAGAGAATTGCCGGGAAATACCATAATTCAAATTGTTTAAGCTCTTCTGATTGGTCAATTCTCCTCCATAGGATATAATGGGCCACTGTCGCTCCTATTCTGATTGGCTGGTTTATGCCGACCAATGAGAAGAGCTTAAACAATTTGAATTACTGTATTTCCGGCAATTCTCTCTATTGCTAATTCCTTATGTAGCGCCGGTCTCGGCGACAACCGCGTTGGTAGGGATTTAACTGCTTTATTTTTGGAGAAGTTTTCAGCGCTTTATCCGATAATGTTTTACACTTAATAAAAATGATTTTTTTAATCACACTCCCTGCCGCACGGCGCAGAGTGCCAAGATTGCATTGCGCCGATCTCTCCATAGACTACAATGGGAGAAGTAGCTCGCGCTCTGATTGGCTGGAATAGCCAAGCCCCCGCTAGCTCAGCCAATCAGCTCTTATCTGCATTTTACTGTATTTTGAACTGTCCGCCTTTTATTTGATTGGTTCAAAACTTCTCCATAGGATATAATGGGTCTTTGTCGCTTCTATTCTGATTGGCTGGCTTCTGTCCGACAGTCAGCATGAGCTTAAACAATTTGAATTACTGTATTTCCTGGCAATTCTCTCTATTGCAATTCGTTATGTAGCGCCGGTCTCGGCGACAAACGCGTTGTTAGGGATTTAACTGCTTTATTTTTAGAGAAGGTTTGAGCTCTTTTCTGATAATGATTTACACTTATATAAAAATTATTTTTTTATTCATACCCCCATGCCCCGCGTGCTGAGCGCCGAGATTGCATTGCGCCGATCTCTCCATAGACTACAATGGGGAGAAGTAGCCCCGCGCTCTGATTGGCGGGGATAGCCAAGCCACCGCTAGCTCAAGAAATCAGCTTTTTTCTGTATTTTTACTGTATTTTGAACTGTCCCGCCTTTGATTTTGATTGGTTCCAAACTTCTCCATAGGCTATAATGGGTGCCTGTCACTCCTATTCTGATTGGCCGAGAAAACCCAAAGCCCCCGCTAGCTCACCCAAATTTCAGCTTTTTTTTCAGCTTTTTTTACTGTATTTTGAAATGTCCCGCCTTTGATTCTGATTGGTCAATATTTCTCCTAGGTTTTAATTTTTTCACTGTCGCTCCTATTCTGATTGGCCCGGTTTCTGCCGATCCAATGAGAATAGCTTTTTGAATTTAAATTTACTGTATTTCCCGGCAATTTCCAATATCCTAATTCCTGATGTTGCGCCGTTCTAGATTTTGGGAAAGTGATTTTTTTTAGTGTATTTTTTATTTTTGAGGTTTGAGCTCTTTTCTGATAATGTTTTCCGCCTTTATAAAGGTGATTTTTTTTTGAATCATACTCCATGCCGCACAGCGCTGAGAGCCGAGATTTCTGATACGATCTTCTATGCTTCCTCGCATGTTCCGTTCTCGCTTCACTTCGCCTCCGCCGGAGCATTTAGACCAGAATCAACTAGGTCTGCCTGTCGGAGTTGCCGAGCGCTGCAATGCGCCGCACTTTGCCGACTCGCGATCGTACATGCCTCGGAGTTTTCGAGTGCGCCGCGTCCCGCCCCGGAACGCCTACACCGCACCCACACCGCGCCCATTGCCCGCCCCTTCATGTGAGGCGCAGCTGAAAGTGGCGAACGCTGCACCTAACACCGCATCCCTGCGTCCGATAGCGGATTCAGGCTGGGGAGGCGCAGGATACGCCAAAAAACAGGCGTAATGCCCGATCATACATGTCGCCCTGGATGTTACATATCTAGATCTTACTAAAGCAATTGATACGGTGCCACATAAAAGGTTGGTAAGTAAAATGAGAATGCTTGGACTGGGGGAAAATGTTTGCAAGCGGGTAAGCAACTGGCTCAGTGATAGAAAACAAAGGGTGGTAATTAACGGTGCATACTCAGACTGGATCCCTGTTACTAGTGGGGTCAGTATTGGGCCCTATTCTTTTTAATATTCTCATTAATGATCTTACACAGGGATTACACAGTAGAATATCGATCTTTGCAGATGATACCAAGCTCTATAAAGTAATCAACACAGAGGATAATGCTTTATTACAAAGGGATCTGGATAAGTTGGAGGCCTGGGCAGAGAAGTGGCAAATGAGGTTTAACACAAATAAATGCAAGGTTATTCACATGGGAAGGAAAATCCATTCCATGATTACTTTTGAAATGAAAAAACTCTGGGTAAAATTGACATGGAGAAGGATTTGGTAATCCTAGTGGACAGTGGATAACCTCATTCTCCCATTATACAAGTCACTGATCAGACCACACATCGAGTGTTGTGTACAGTTTTGGGCACCCAGTGCACAGGAGAGACATTGTAGAACTTGAACATCTTCAAAGTTGGGTAACAAAAATAATAAAAGGACTGGGTGGACTGCAATACCCAGAAAACTTTTCAAAGTAAGGATTATTTAGTTTAGAGAAAAGACGGCTGTGTGCGGACCTAATAAATACGTATAAATATATTTATACCCAGGACTGAACAAGGGGACATCCTTGATGTCTAAAGGAAAGAAGGTTTCTTTATAGATAAAAAGAGATTCTTACCCAGAAGGCTTAGCAAAATTAGGGTTATTTAGTTTAGAGAAAAGACAGATTTGGGGGGACCTAATAAATACACTACTCACAAAAAGTTAGGAATATTTGGCTTTCAGTTTAAGCTTCGGAATAAACATTAAATTTCTAGAAATTTTTTTTAAATGAGACCATCTCTTAATTTTAGAATGTCCATCTGTTCAGCGTTCCAGTATTTTTTGCACAACTTCCTGATCTTTAACAAGAAGCTTAACGGCAAAATTCACAACAGGTGTTTGATTCCTGATTTGCCTAATAAATTGAGGAGATCAGTTTGAATTAGGATTGAAACAGTCCTCCTTATTATGCTGTTCGCATTTTAATATTATGAGACCAAAGTGTCATCCGCAGGATGTGTCAGAGATACAGAGTGACTGGAAGTCACAGAAAGGCAAAGAAGTGGACATCTTTATGCAAAATCACACACTGATAACCACTTCATTGTAAACATATGATGAATGCCAAACAACTCCATACATGTTTGAGGGAGCTGAGAGGCAACCATCAGCGTGGTCTATGTGCTAGATGACTGTTAGTGGTACCTGACTACACCACAAGGCACAGATCTCATCATCTTGCATGGGTCAGGGCGCATATATGCTGGATGATGGACCAGTGATGAAAGTGTCATGATGTGTACCATGTTCCCCGACCCCAGACCGTGGACGCGCTTGTGTCTCTTCCCCCTGGTCTGCTCGTTACTCATCTCTCCCCTCCCTGCTCAGCTCTCACTCACTCTCCAGGCAGATGTGCGTACCTGCTCTTTGGAGTGCATGTGCTGACTCTCAGAGATTTAAAGGGCCAGGGCTCTGCTGATTATCAATCCTTAATTAGGTCATCCCCCGTTACCCTCACCAGCATTTTGATATCTTTCCCTTAGAGCAGTGGTCTGCAAAGTGCAGCTTTCCAACTGTGGGAAACCACAACTCCCATCATGTCCACTGATATAGATTGTATAAATGCGTGATGAGAGTTGTAATATCCCTAAAACTGGAGAGCTGCACTTTGCAGACCAATGCCTTAGAGAATTATGTTCATGTTTATGCTTTCCGGATTATGACCTCTGCTTGAGACCACGACTATTCACTACCTGCCGCCTGCCGTGATCCTCCACGAGTGAGCTGACCATGTTTGACTCCCAGCCTGCCTACCAAATACATCACTTGCTCCTCCTGCACCATGCCTTCATCTTCGCTGTCATCACGAGCGGCCACGTCAGGGGTAGCGACCTGTGAGCAAAGTCCAACCCACCTAGCGGCAGGCTCTGGTGAATACTAAGTGGCTCTTTAGACGCCGCTCCCTGGCATAATTCAATAAGTCATCTCTCACGACAACTAAGATAATCAACTACAGTCACCCTTGACAGAAAGTAGATTCACTCTGAGCAGAAATGATGGCCAGCAACAATGCAGGAGACATCAATGAGAGCGTTATGTATCAGCTAGGTAAGATACTGGTCAGGTACCGTTGCTGGTCGTCTAGCACGCAGATCATGCTGATGTACACAGTTACGAATGGTCTGACATGAAACTTGGTTGCCTCTTACCTCCCTTAAATGTGCTTGGAGTTGTGTAGCATTCATCATCCAGTTTGACAGGGCATTGTTTACAATGAGGTGGTCATCAGTGGGTGATGTAGCCAAAGGACTTTTTTTTACCTTTCTGTGACTCTTCCAGTCTCTCTGTATCTGTGTGGCAACCTGTTGATGATACTCTGATACTTCCGTCTGAGAGCATCCTACTTGAAGCCTCGCAATGGTAAGTTACTGTTGATCAATTGTATGGTGTTGTCTTGGTCTCATGATATCAAAATGTGAATAGCATAATAGGACTGTTTGATCCCTGAATCGCTAAATAAATTGAGATAATTTGAATTGGGATTTAAACACCTGTTGTGATTTTTGCCATTAAAATCCTTGTTAGAGATCAGCAACTTGTGCAAAAAGTATTGAAACACTGAACAGTTGGACACATGCATTCTAAGGTTAAGAGATGGTCTCATTTACAGTGGGTACGGAAAGTATTCAGACCGTTATACATTTTTCACTCTTTGTTTCATCGCAGCCATTTGGTAAGATCCAAAATGTTCATTTTTTTGCTCATTAATGTACACTCTGCACCCCCCATCTTGAAAGAAAAAAAAACAGAAATGTAGCTATTTTTGCAAATTTGTTTAACAAGAAAAACTGAAATATCACATCGTTTTAAGTATTCAGACCCTTTGCTCAGTATTGAGTAGAAGTACCCTTTTGAGCTAGTACAGCCATGAGTCTTCTTGGGAATGTACACATCTGTTTCACTCCTGTAATTTGGGGATCCTCTGACATTCTTCCTTGCAGATCCTCTCCAGTTCCCTCAGGTTGGATGGTGAACGTTGGTGGACAGCCATTTTCAAGTCTCTCCAGAGATGCTCAATTGGGTTTAGGCCAGGGCTTTGGCTAGGCCAGTCAAGAATGGGCACAGATTTGTTCTGAAGCCACTGCTTTCTTATTTTAGCTGTGTGCTTAGGATCATTGTCTTGTTGGAAGATGAACTTTCTGCCCAGTCTGAAGTCCAGAGCACTCTGGAAGAGGTTTATATCCAGGATATCTCTGTACTTGGCTGCATTCATCTTTTCATCAATTGCAAACAGTCATCCTGTCCCTGCAGCTGAAAAACACACCCATAGCATGAAGCTGCCACCACCACCATGTTTCACTGTTGGGATTGTATTGGGCAGGTGATGAGCAGTGGCCTGGTTTTCTCCACACATACCACTTAGAATTAACACCAGAATGTTCTGTCTTCATCTTCATCAGATCAGAGAATCTTATTTCTCATAGTCTGGGAGTCCTTCATGTGTGTTTTTGCAAGCTGGATGCAAGCTTTCACATGTCTTTCACTGAGGAGAAGCTTCCGTCAGCACACTCTGCCATAAAGCCCCAACTGATGGAGGGCTGCAGTGATAGTTGACTTTCTCCCATCGCCCTACTGCATCTCTGGAGCTCAGCCACAGTGATCTAGGGGTTCATTTTATACCTCTCTCACCATGCTTCTTCTCCCACAATTGCTTAGTTTGGCTAGACGGCCAGGTTGAGGAAGACTTGTGGTCATCCCAAACTTCTTCCTTTTATGGATTATGGAGGCCACTGTGCTCTTAGGAACCTTAGAAACCTAAATATGCCTTGCCACAATTTTGTCTCTGAGCTCCTTGGGCAGTTCCTTAGATCTCATGATTCTCGTGTGCTCTGACATGCACTGTGAGCTGTAAGGTCTTATATATAGACAGGTGTGTGCCTTTCCTAATCAAGTCCAATTAGTTTAAATACAGCTGGATCAAAAGGAAATGGACCGCATTTGAGTTAAATATGAGTGTAACAGCAAAGGGTCTAAATACTTATGAGGATCCCCAAATACAAGTATGAAACAGATGTGTACATTCCCAAGAAGACTCACGGCTGTACTAGCTCAAAAGGGTGGTTCTACTTAATACTGAGCAAAGGGTCTGAATACTTAAGACCATGTGATATTTCAGTTTTTCTTGTTTAATAAAATTGCAAAAATATCTACATTTCTGTTTTTTTTTTTTCAAGATGGGGTGCAGAGTGTACATTAATGAGCAAAACAATTAACTTTTTTGATCTTACCAAATGGCTGCAAGGAAACAAAGAGTGGAAATAGGGGTCTGAATACTTTCAATACCCACTGTAGTTACATAGTTTGTAAGGCCGAAAAAAGACAAGACGTTCATCCAGTTCAGCCTGTTGTGCCAAAGTGTTGATCCAGAGGAAGGCAAAAAAACCCCAATGAGGTAGAAGATAATTGTCCTCATTTTAGGGAAAAAAATTCCTTCCCGACTCCAACCTGGCAATCGGAATAATCCCTGGATCAACGACCCTACTCCAGAATCCTAGTCCTTATAACTTGTTATATTATTACGCTCCAGAAATGCATTCAAACCCTTTTTGAACTTTGTTATTGAATTCACCATAACAAGTTCCTCTGGCTGAGAGTTCCACAGTCTCACTGCTCTAATAGTAAAGAATCCCTTTCTATATTTATGTAGAAACTTTCGTTCCTCAAGGCGTAGAGGATGCCCCCTTGTTCTGGGTATAAATAAATCTTGGGAGGGATCTCAACTTGACCTTTGATGTATTTAAACAATTTATTAGCCCCCGAAGCCGTCTTTTCTCTAAACTAAATAACCCTAACCTTGCTAATCTTTCTGGGTATCGTAGTCCACCCAGTCCTTTTATTATTTTTGTTGCCCACCTTTGTACCTGCTGCTTCAAGAAATGTTATGTTCATCCTGAAATTTCAACCAAAAGCCAAATATCCCTAACTTTTTGTTAGTAGTGTATGTATAAATATATCAGAGGTCAATATAGAGATCTCTCCCATGATCTATTTATACCCAGGAAGCATCCTCTACATCTAGAGGAAAGACGTTTTCTACATAGGCATAGAATGGGATTATTTACTGTTAGAGCAGTGAGACTGGACCTCTCTAAACCCAAATCTCTGGTGAATTCACTAAAAGAATTCAAAAGGGTCTGAATGCATTTTAGAGGCAATAATATAACAACTTTTAGTGACTGGGATTGTGAAGAAGGGTTGTTGATCCGGGGATTTATTCTGATTACCAGACTGGGTGGGAAGGAATTTTTTTTTTAAAATGAGGACAATTGGTTTCGCCTCATGGAGGTTTTCTGCCTTACTCAAATAAACACTATAGCACAATAGGCTAACTAATGAATGCGTTTTTTTTTGGCCTTCAAACTATGTAACTAGATTGGGGTCGGGACTTTGTTAACCATTGAATACTTTGATAAAGGGGAAAGAAGTACCCGGTTTTTTTGTTGCCACCCCACGCCCGCTCTAGGCCCCATTCCCCCACCTTGTCCCATCCATTTATCCAGCTGTCCTCTCTCACCTAACTACAATCTTCAATCTCTCTCTCTCCAGTGGGATCTTGCCATCTTTGTTTAAACAGGCGTTATAGATTTGCTGGTGTATTTGATATCATTGTCCCATAGTTTGACCCAGTTTCGGCCATGCTTTAGCGGTTGGATGGAAGACCTCAGACTTATCTAGAATACTTTAGAATATAGGAGTTTTAATGGACAACTTAAAGACTACAAGGTACTCAAGTCCTATGGCTGTAAAACAAGCCCAAGTTATTACTCTTACAACATTGTACTTGACAGTAATTATGAGGTGTTTGTCTTGTTATTATCTGTTTGGTTTTTGCCAACAGTGACGCTGTACATTATGGCCAAACATGTTCACTTTGCTCTTGCTTGTCCAAAGGACATTGTTAAAGAAGTATTTTTCTAATGGCACTGTCACAAACTTGAACATGCAATATGTTATTTGAGGCCTGTGGGGTCTGAGATGTAGCTCTTGTGTTTTTTGCAATTGTTCTTTATTGTTTACTTGGAGAAAAAGAAAATCCCCACTGAAAGGTAATGGGTTGTCTTGAATGTTTTCCACTTTTGAATAATCATTCTCACTGTAGAATAATGGACTTCAAATTTCTTGCAATGTTTTTCAACATCCTTTTTAAACCTTCATAGATTGATGGGCAGCAATAATTGCTTCTCTAAGATCACTGCTAGTGTCAAGCAATCTGAGGATTATTTTTTTTTTGGTTCGCTGGACAACCCCATGGCTACTAAATTGCAGTCGTATTACAGTTGCATGGAAGCAGCTGAGTGGAAATTCACACAAGACCTTTATAATGCCAATCACATTAATGCCCATTATTGCTATTTCAGATTGTATCAATGTATAGAAATCAAAGTTTGCATAGGTATTTTTATATACTATATGCTCTTAAATTTATAGTACATTTAGAATTGATTTTACATTGGCTATTTTGTTGTGGTGATCATGCATATTTTTTAAACCATAATTTACTGTTTTATTTAAAACTAAATTTGTTAAAAACAATTTTTTAGTAGAATGTAAAAAATTTTTTAAGAAGGGGAAAATTTGAAAGAAACCCAAAATTTGCCAGAATAAAAACAAAAAAATGTTACTAATTTTGTAAGAAAATTCCTGGAATAGACTAAAAAATAGCTTTTAATGGAAAATTTTTAAAAACATCATATCTAATTTGACATACAAACTATAAAGGAAAAAAGGAAAAAAAACAATACATCCTACAAACCCTACACAAAACTTACTTAAGTGTAAAAGTGGGGCATCGCCCAAAAAGGACGGCCCCACCTAACTATAAGGCCTAAATTGCCCAAATAGATGGTTTTTGCTAATAATAAATCAAAACCCCCTTTTCACTGTAAATTTTAGGGTTAAGTACGACCCTTGACCCGAGGGTTTCTCTCCCGAAATCTAAGGGATTTTCCTCAGGGGTAAAATTTTTTCTATAACAGTCAAAAGTATAAAAAACCAATTTTTATAATACATAAGTTGTTTCGCTCATGTTTTATTATGGGTTCTTTGTGGTGGTGGTAATCTCTAAAAAGGGAGGGCCAAATATTTATCCCCAAAAAGGGCATGGAATATCTCACCAAATACAAACATTTACTGGTTCCAAAAAAGACTTTTTATTATCACTCAACTCAGTGAAGGATGGATTTTCCCCCTTTTCCATTGTTTTTAGATGTTTTAGTTTTTCCCAAAAACCAAAGGAAAAGATATATTTTCAAAACTCCAAACTCGATTCACATGTTCACAAGCGCTTACTTATACACTGTCAGTAAGTTTATGTGTAGGGATTTGTAGGGTGTATTGTTTTTTTCCTTTTTCCTTTATAGTTTAGATACTAAATTACATATGTATTTTTTAAAATTTTTCCCATTAAAAACTGTAAAACCACTGGGGGTTTTCCTAACAACGTAACTTTGGGAGATTTTCTGTTTTTAATTATTAGGCTACTTAATGTTAAATCTGCACACAAACATGTAACTTTTTATTCTGCCTTGTGAATTTCAAATTCACAGCAGAAAAAATCAATCGTAGTTGTTATGGATCACAATTCCAGTAAGGACAGTAAATTCAAATAAGCTAAAGGGGAAAATAGGTAGGACTCCGTGTTCCTCAAGTCACATTAAAGTCAGTGAGCCTTGTAATGTGAATAGTAGATAAGCCAGATACCTACCCACAGGAAGGTGTTTCGGGGTTTGCCCTAACCAGTTTACGATAAATTTACTTGCGGTGCATGAGGGGTTTTAGTTTAGCACAAAAGGGGAATATTTTCTTTAAAGGAAATTAAAATCGATTTTATTGGATCTATTATAGCTTGTAAGTCTCTACAAATAATTTGAAAGTGATTAATCTGAGACGACGAAAGGGCAGAATGAAAATAAGGGGGCTGGAAATCGCCTTTTATGTGAGTAACTGGCTCTTTTTTAAATACCCTTTTTCACCAAACTCACTATTTCTATTTCCTTGCAGCAATCTCCTCTTTCCTACCCCCCAAGTATTCTCCCCTTTGGAAAACTTTTCAATCATTCCCCTCCTTCCCTCATATGTTTACATCCCCCACACTTTTTTTCCTTTTTTAACTACCCCAAAGTATCTACTTACATAGTGCCGCAGGAACGCCGTTCATATTAATCACTGAACAATCTGCTGTCACTTTTCATTCTCCTGCTTCTCACTGCAGGTGACATCTCTCCTAACCATCCTTTACTGCTCATCTCATCCCCTCCTCTGCCTCCCATAGAAACCCTGCTAACCTGCTTGCTATTCATTATACGTCTTTTCCTGACGCTTTTAAGTGTGTGATGTGGAACTCCCGTTCTGTAACAAACTCATTGCTTTTCACAACCTGTTCCTCTCCAACTCCCTCAACCTGTTAGCACCACAGAAACATGGCTCCAGCGATCAGACACTGCGTCCTTTGCTGCTCTCACCTATGGCGGTATACACTTCACCCACACCCCCAGACCTGAGAAGAGGCAGGGTGGAGGAGTCAGCATACTTCTTTCTCCGTACTGAACTTACCAGGTCATTCCTTCCACACTCTCCCTCACTTTTCATTCCTTTAAGGTCCACACCCTCAGACTCTTTCGGCCATTTTCTATCAGTCATGGTTGTTTACAGACCCCCTCCCCCCGGCTCACACCGCCAGTTTCTGGATCATTTTGGTGCCTGGCTCCCTTACTTCCTCTCTAATGAAATGCCCACTCTCATTCAGGATGATTTCAAATCCCCATGATGACCCCCATGACTTTTCCACTGCTCAGTTTCTTTCACTAACATCTTCTCTTGGCCTCTTGCAATTTATACACTCTCCCACCCACAAGGGTGGGAAATCTCTTGAACTGATCTTTTGTCGTCTCTCATCAATTTCTAATTTCACTAATTCTCCTTATGCGCTCTCTGTTTAGAATCTTATCGACCTTCATATCACAATTCTCCAACCTTTCTTCCTGGTACAACACTGACATCACACATTCCGAAATCTTCTATCTCATAAACACTCAGAACTCTTTGACCACTACACTGTCCTTCTGTCCCCAATCTCCTCCCTCTCCTGCCTGCGGGCTGTTCAAAATTACAAAAAAATCTCTCACAACCACCCTGGACACATTGGCACCACTCACACACCGCACCACTAGAGTCAGATGCTGGAAACCTTGGCACACGCCTCAGACTTGCTTTCTGCAGCGATATTCCAGGTGTGCTGAATGTCTGTGGAAAAATTCAAGGCTACCTGCAGACTTTCTCCACTACAAATTCATGCTCAGGACTTACCACTCTGCCCCTTACTGCGCCAAACAAGATTATTTCACCTCCCTCATCTCAACTTTACACAACAACCCAAAATGACTGTTTGACTATTTCGCGAGCAGTGCCCTCACACCTTGTGTCTCGTCTGTAAGTAGCTTTTCTTCATGTAATGTCTGTCTTTTTGTCTGTAATTATACCTTCTACATTGTAAAGTGCTGCGGAATTTGTTGGCGCTATATAAATAAAGATTATTATTTACACACCTTCATGGTGCCTCATTATTGAGTACCGTTACCTCTTTTGAGCTAAATTTAAGATGTTGTCGAGTTCATCTAAAAATGTTATTACATTATAAGCTACTGAAGAACTAATAAAATAAAAATAACCATTTACTCATCTTCCTCATCACATCAGTTCCAGAACTGGGTTTCACCGAACTTCTGTTTCGCTTCCGTCATCTTCCGGCTGCAGTAATCATGTCCCGTTCGGAAGAATATAAAAAGTAAACAGAAGACCAGGGAGAGCCAGTGCTTTAAACGTAGGTGAAAAATAGTATAGAGTATAATTTGTGTTTTTTTAATTTTAGCTTATTTATTTTTAGATAAACTGGAAAACCCCTTTCAAGATAGTGGGATAAAGATACTGCATGTTTTTGTTTTGGATCTCTACCCAGAACCTGCATGCTCAACCCTCAGGTGAACATACCCTTAGAAGATGAGGCCTGTTAATGTATAGTTAATTTTCACAATCTCTCTTTGGTTGGTTGATTTGTTGGGAATGAAAAATTCAATTTGGGATGTAGAAAGGTATGTGAATTGTGGATACATTAGGAAAACAGGCATGTGTCCAATGTGATTAGGTAGCTTTCACACCTTTGTAACATGGTGCTGTCTTTGGTAAGCTCCAGTTGTCTTTAGTTTAACTTTAGCTTACTACTTTAATCTCAGAATCATCTTATTAAATGCTCTTTTCAGTCAGGGAAGAACATGAAGTAAACAACATATCTGAGAAAGCAAGTCGTGCCAATTGCATCCAAGCACAGCCACTGCTGTCACGCTTGATGTGGTGTTTTTTGAAGCTTGTTGCCTAGGTTTTATTAAGAGGTGTAGGACAGAGGAAATTAACGTAGCATTGAAATGTGAGGAAACTCGTAATCTTAATTACACAAAAATTGTACTTCACTAAGGATAATGTACTTTAGCACAATGAGATTTCAGAACAATTTATAGGCACGTAATGAAAATATACAGTAGGTTGCAAAGTATTCATACCCCTTGAACTGTTCCTCATTTTTAAATGTTATAGCCAACTTAAAGGGGTTGTCTCACTACATTGATTCATTTTATCTCAGCCCTTTTTTCTCGGTTTTATTTTTGAAGTTAGGGTGTACTTACTGGCTTCTACTGGCCTGCAGTGACAAGCTACTGAGGACACCAGGTCTGTAGCTATAGCGACCAGTGCTGGCAGCCTATTGAGCAGGTCTGTATAGCGACCTGAGGAGCTGATGCAGCCCATCAAGAGGGATATCTAGGAATAGGTAGGACACTGTTTATGGACACATATTGCAAAGTGACTTGTTTTTGCCAGATCTTTAACATAAAACGACAATCCTTGTAGGGATACATCACCTTTAAATGTATTCTATTGATGTATTAGATGTTTTCTATTTTATGTGCAAGTATTTGTGTAAGGAAAGTATAAAGCAAATGATACGTGGTTTTACAAATTTTTACAAATCAAAAAACTGAAAAGTGTGTCGAACAAATGTTTCAGTCACTTAAGTCAATATTTTGTAGGACCACCATTGACTACAATGACAGCTGCGTGTCTGTTTGGGTATAACTCTAGCAGCAGTGCACACCTAGAGGCTGGACTTTTTGCAAATTCTACTTTGCAAAATAAGCTCTATCTCGGTCAGTTTACAGTTGGCGAACATTTGGAAACAGCACATTTCAAGTCATGCCACAGATTCTCAGTGGGATTTAATTGTGGACTTTGACTGGTCAATTTTAACATATGACTATGCTTTGATTTAAAACATTTAATTGTCACCTATGCCCTAGTCTCAAGTCTTTTGCAGCCTCTGACAGGTTTTCCTCCAGTTCTTCCCTGTTCCATCCATCTTCCCATTAACTCTTCCCAGTCCCTGCTGAAGCACGACATTCACATGGCATGATGCTGCTACCACCATGCTTCATGGTGGGGATAGTATGTTCAGGGTGAAGAGCAATGTTGGCTTCCCATTGTCAGGGCTAAGCTGTGACTCAGACTGCAGACCCAGGACTGAACAGTTGGATGGGCGTTCCCTCCTGATACACTTGCTGCTGCAGTTGTGAAGTGACAGGGGCCAGGCCACTCCTGGACAGGGGGCGAGTGCACCAGCCAATGGGAGGCACCGGAGGGCCGCTCCAATCAGCTGCAGGGGCGGTATCCAGGAATCCATTTAAACTCCCTGAAAGCTGACTCTGCGTGTGATATTATGGCTACCTCGTGTTTCCTGTTCAGTTATGGTGTTTTGCTTATCTGTGTTACCTGACCTCGGCTTGTTTTCTGACCCGGATTGTCTCCTGATTTTGTGCTTCGCTTCCGTTTTGGCTCTTGACCTCGGCTTGTTTACGTTTATCCCTCTGGTTACTGTTTTGTGGGCTTTGGCGTTTCCTATTTGATATTTACACCGGACTGTGCTGACTATTCTTCCTTCTGACTGCCCATCACTTTTGCAGCGCAGAGACTGTCGCCCAGTTGCCAGTCTGGCCGTAGGGCAGCACGTCAAGTAGGCGGGCAGTGGGGCTGGGTTTCAGTTAGGCTCACTGCACCTTCCCTTGGAGCGGCGTGGGACATTATCACAGGGCTGAACCGTTTATGCTCTACCCATCACTATGGACCCAATAACAGCTCTGTAGGCATGAAGATGGCAGGGAAGGGCTAATCCCAGCTAGTCCATGGATCTGGCGCTGAGGGTTAGAACAACAGGGGAGGCTACCCTCAAGTTCAGGGGTCTGCCATTTACCTACCCTCTGTGGAACCCCTATCAGTTGCCTGACAAGGTTTGCAGGGTCACAGGAGGGCCTTTGTGTGCTTTTAGAGAGGGTTGTCACCATGTATTTCAGGCTCCGCCCACTTTTACCTCAGGGTAATGAGGAACAAAGGGTGGGAATTGTTTTGTCCTTACTGCAGGGTCCCCACCAGAGGGGGCTTTTGTTACTGCATGATCACTGAAAACTGTCTTTCTGTGGACAGGTTCTTTGCCACTTTTGGTACTCTTTAATGACCGAGATTGGGATGCTGTGGCTGTGGCTCAGCTGTCCACCTTGAGGCAGAGGGGTGAAAGACTGTGGTGGAGTTTTGCTCCGAATTTCGTCGCTGGTGCGTTCCGTTGGGTGATCGACGCAGCTCTCAGATGCCAGTTTAGTTTAGGGTTAGCTGGACCAGGTGAAGGATTTACTGGTGGCTTACCTACCCCTGGTACTGATAGATGAGGCCAGGACACTGGAGACCGTTTCGTCTGGGACAGACGTTTTAGGGAGAGACGGCAAGATAAAAGGTTCACCACGGTGGTCCACACCATGGTACCCCTAGACCGTTGGTTCCGACGTAAACCAGAGGAGCCCATGCAAGTAAGGGCCTTTTTATGTCACTGCGGCTAGTGACGTTATGGAAGCTACTCGTTGGCATCCAGGACTTGTAGACGCTATCTGGATCGCTGCGGGCTGTGGCTATTGACTTCCACTCCATAGCTCGGGGAGCCAATCCAATATTGCTTACCTGAGCTTGAGAAGATGGTGGTCGGAATCCGATTCGTATTGAAAAGTGTATTCTAAGCTGACTGCTGCGCCTGTGATATTCCTGGCTACCTTGTGTTTCACTGTTCAGTTATTGTGTTTTGCTTATCTGTGTACCTGACCCCGGCTTGTTCTCCTGACCCCGGGCTTGTCTCCTGATTTTGTGCTTCGGCTTCCGTTTTGGCTCTGACTCGGCTTGTTACGTTTAATCCCTTTGGTTCTGTTTTGGGATTGGCGTTCCTATTTGATATTTACCCGGCCTGTATGATATTCTTCCTTCTGATGCCCCATCACTTTTAGCAGGCCAGGGACTGTTGCCATGTGCCGTCTGCGCCTACGGGCAGCACGTCAAGTAGGGTGGGGACAGGGGCTTGGTTCCAGTTAGGGCTCACTGCACCTCCCTTGACGTGACACCCATCATACATAACGTTTAGTATTTAGGCCAGAAAAGTTCAATTTGGGTCTCATCTATCCAGAGCACTTTCTTCCACTTGCTTGTGGTTTCCCCTACATAGCTTTTTTCAAACTGCAAACGAGAATTGTTATGGCTGTTCTAAAGGTTTCTTTTTCTATCCATCGTTCAATTAAAGACCAGATTTGTGTATTACCCGACTAATAGTTGTCCTGTGGACAGATTGTCCTAACTGAACTGTGAATTTCTGCAGCTCCTCTAGAGTGAACCTGGGCCTCTTGGCTGCTTCTTTAAGTAGTGCTCTCCTTGTCTGCACTGTCAGTTTAGGTGGACGGCCATGTCAAGATAGGTTGGTAGTGATACCATACTCCTTCCATTTAAACATAATGGATTGAACAGTGCTCCATAAGATGTGCAAAGTGTTGGCTATTTTTATAAAACCAAACCGTAAAATACAGTTTGCCACAGCGTTATTCCTGAGTTGTCTGGTGGGTTCCTTGGTTTTTATGATGCTGTTCGTTCACTAATATTGTCCAACAAAAAAACAGCTGTAGTTATACTAGGAATAAATGACATAAAGATATACTCTAATTACTAATAAGGTGACTTCTAAAGGCAATTGAGTACACTGGATTTCATTTAGGGGTATCAGAGTACAGAAAAATGAGTACACATGCACGAACATCACTTTCAGTTTAAGTTGCAAACATTGGAAAAGCATGTATAATTTTCTTTATACTTCACAAATACTTACTACTCTGAAATGTGCTTAAAACTCAGCTGAAGTATCTAGAAAAAGAAGGGTAATTTTAAAGGTCTGCTCCACATTGTTCAAGAAACAGATCTAGTTTAACTTGTAATTTCCAGCTAGACTAAAAATCTTCCCATTAAATTGTAATACTGAGACCTTTAACCCCTTAACGATCTTAACGTTTCCATACAGTCCAGGGTCGTTTGGGGGGTTAACGCACTCATGGACGTTAATGGATACGTCCTTGAGGATCGGGAACTCTAATAGCAGAGTATCGCAGCCAGCGTTCGGGCGCGGGGTGTAGCTGTATATTTACAGTGGACATCCGCGAGGTCGGCCCCGACCCGATGCTCCAGGGGGGGGTGGGGGCGGTTAAACCCCTTAATTATCGCGACGATGGGTCGCAAGAACTAAGGGAGACGCAGGAGGAGATCGCTCCTCCTGCGTCTCTGTCCGGCAGGCTAGCAGGCACGGTTTCGGGGGATCAGTTGTGCTCCCTGCCTCTGTACAGTCTGCACGGAAGGCAGAGAATGCCTTCCGGGGTTGTCTGTGAGTCTCGACGCACCGGCGTGCCTGTGGGCACGCCGACATTGGATTGACAGTTGTCATAGGGAACCAGTCATAGCAACAAAGCTATGCATGATCTCCTATTGAATGAGAGAATCTTTAACGATCTCTATTCAATCCCCTATGGGGAAAAGTAAAATTAAAAATGTGGAAAAAGTGAGGGAAAATGTAAAAAAAAAGGAAAAAAAAAACAAGTAAAAACAAACACGATAAATTAAAATTAAAAATACGTACACCGCCCTTTCCCCCCTTTACAAACGCCAATCGCCCATATAAAAGATCAAAAATATAATAAAGTACCCATATTTGGTATCGCCTGCGGGGTGCGTAACGACCTGCCCTATAAATACTGTATGTTAATTAAACCCGTACTGTGAACGCCGTAAAAAAAAAAAAAACAATCACAGTATTAAGTTTATTGTTCATCCGCAGCACAATAAAATGGAATAAAAGCGATCAAAAACCTAGAAACACCCAAAGGTTGTACCAATTAAAAGGTCTGTTCATCGCCACAAAAAAAAGTCTTAAACTGCTCTGTATATGGAAAAATATAAAAAATGTATAGCTCTCAGAAAGATAGCGATGCATATATTATTGTTTTACACCACTAAAAAACACCTTTTCTTTTTTTTTTTTAATAAGTGCTTCACTATATAAAAAAAAACTTTTTAATAGGTATAGCCATAATCGTTTGCGACCCAAAGAGTAAAGTTAACTATCACGGATACTGCACTCGGGAGCCCTGTTAAAAATAAATAATAAAAAACATCTACTAGGAGTGCAGTTTATTTTCTTCACCCTGGCCTCCAAAAAATGATTTTAAAATGATCAAAAAACCTTGTCCCCAAAATTGATACTAATAAAAACGTCATCTAATCTCGCAAAAAACAAGTCCATTCACAGCTCCAGCACAGTAAAAATTTAAAAGTTAGGGCTCTCAGACTATGGCGATGGCAAAAAACGTTTTTTCCTGGTTGAATAAGTTTTTTAATTGTATAAAAGCAGTAAAACATTAAAAAAATATTCAAATTGGGTATCTCGTGTTGTAAATCGTATTGACCTGGCTGAGTAAAGCTACCATGTCATTTATACCCGTACATGTGACCGCTATAAAAAATAAAAATAAAAAACACTACATAGATTGCTGTATTTTTGTTCAAAACATCTCGAAAAACCTTAATAAAAAGGAAACATAGGCATCATATGCCCCCCCATAATAGTACCAATAATACTTCAACTATCCCGCAAAAAAAAAAGACCATTCACAGCTCTGCACACAGCAAAATAAGAAAAAAGTTATGGCTGTCAGAATAGGACTAACATAAAACACATTTTTATAGACAACTATTTCTACTGTGTAAAAGTAATAAAACAGAAACAAAACTATATAAAATCTTTTTCATTGATATTGTACCGACCGCCATATTTAAAGTTATCACTCATTTACACTGCTCCACGGCGAATGCTGTTAAAAATTGAAACTCAAAAAATCAATGGGACCGGAACTGCATTTTTCCCCCATTTTCATTGCCCAATGCTAAAAAAAACTTTGGAAACCCAACCTGTGCATTCCAAAAATGCACAGTACACCCCTAGATTAGATCCCTCTGATGGGTTTGAACCCAAAAATGGGGCGACTTTGGAAGGTTTCGCCTGTTTCTGCTACTTTGGGGGCTTTGCAAATGGACTGACCCCACCAAAATCTCGCGTTCCAATAAGCAAATAGCGCCGTCCCTCCTTAGTACCCCTGCCATGCGCCCAAACAGCGTTTTACACCCAATGTTTGGGTATTGCGAACTTGGAAGAAATTGATTAACATAGTTTTTGGGTTCTTTTTTTTCCAGGATTCTTGTATTTATGAACTTTTAAGCTAAAATTGCAGATTATTGAAAAAAAAAAATTTTGTTTAATTGTCACAGCCTTATGCTTCAAACAAATTGTGATCACCTGTGGGGTCTATATATCAATGCACCCCTGGGGATATATTCATTAAGGGGTGTAGTTTCCAAATATGGGTCTAATTTAGGGGTGTTTATTAAGTATTAGCACCTTAGGGGTGTCCAAACTGAAAATTGGCGCTAAATAAAATCGTATTGAAAAATGGAGACCCCAGGTATTGGTAAGGTGCTCCTCCTATTCTGGGGCTTATGGGTGAGCCAAATAATGCACTTGGGCCACATATGGGGTATATCTAAAACGGCAGACCTGGGGGGGGGGAATTGATATTAAGTTGCATTTGCTAGGTACATTTACCGTTTATTCCAGTGGAATAATGGATATATATTGTAAACTGTCAAAAAGTGAAATTTTTAAATTTCACCGCCACTTTGCTTCTAATTTCTGTTGAATCATTCTGAAGGGTTTTCAAACTGCCTAAATTAGTGTTGTAAATACATTAAGGTGTCTAGTTTCTCAGATGGTGTCATTATGGGAGGGTTATTCTAAATGCAGCCCTCAAGCCACGTCAGAACTGAGTGGTCACTAAAAAGAATGTACATTGCAAATTTCTTGAATAATGTGAGAAAGTTTACTAAATTTGCATAAGCCTCTAAATGTCGTAAAAAAAAAAAAGACCATTTAAAAATGATGCCACCTATAGTGACATATGGTTGATTGCTAGTTATAAACTATTTTGTGGTCGAATAATTATCTGTTTGCACGCAGAAATTTTGCAACTTTCAAAATCGCAAATTTTCCAAATTTCATGGAAAATTTGGATATTTTTAAAACAAACAAGATTGTATGGATTTTTTTTTAAATATAAAATTTCTTACTAACTTAAAGCAACAATGTGTTCACGAGATAAAACAATTCTGAATCACAATGAATAGGTAAAAGAAAAAAAAATAAAAATAAAAAAAAAATAAACAAAAAAAAGTGTGGAAAAAGTTATTCTCAATAAAATTGACAATGTGATTTCAAAAATAGGGCTGTGTCAGGAAGGTCAAAACAGGCTGGGTCCTTAAGGGGTTAAAACACTGAAGGAAGCAGAGGATTTTCTGAAGGCTTTGAGGGTGACAAAAGATCTAACTGCAATGTTTGACCTTATAGGAGAAAGTGAGTCGAGGCAGAGTCAACATTCAGAGATAGGAGACGCACCCATTCCCCCTAAGTTGGACAATCCACATGAATCTCAACAAAAAAAAGATGTGGAAGCACTCAGAATTGAGGGGGCTTTCAACATGAATGTTTAAATTAAGGAGGACTTCGATAAGAGGGGTAAGAAATGTCAGTAAATGATGGGAGAGTTTTGAGTACAGTTAAGTGGTTATGGTTTCTTACTATATTGAATTTTAATTTCTGTATGTATCCTTATGCCCAAGTCTGATAGACTGGTTAAGGAGAGGAATATATGACCTACAGATGGGAAAGAGGTGATGATTAATGCAGAGTGTGAAGCACTAAAGGAGGTGGAAAGAAAGTAGTTTACTCAGCTGTGTATTATTAGGGAGAATCTGGATGGGTCCCATAAAAATGTGCGAAAAAAAAGTGCAAACCATGATGGAGGAAGGGGAAAGGATGTTGATAGTTACGGTTATTGTTTAGTCGCTTTGGTTTTGAGCATATGGAAAGGATCTGTCCTGTGAGATATGATGATATACCTTGAGTGTCCGTGTTTATAGCCACCTAGAATGTTAAGGGGTTAAATTTCCCCCTCCAAAATAATGATACTACAACATTTACATAGGATGAAAGTTGATAAAGCAATGTTACACATTTGAAAGGAGAAGATTTTTATTTCATGTAAAAATCATGGGTAGAAGAAATATAGGGTTCTCCAGCTACTCCGTGTAAAGCCGGACTAATAATACTGTAAAGTGCTCGCACATAGATATAACACAGAAGGCAGATTTCTCCAGGTAGAGCTAGAAACTCTGGGAAAATTGAGCATGTATAACATTTATGGACCTAACAAACCAGATAAGAAATATTTTTTGTACCTGTGGGGACATATGAGAAATTTCAATTATGTTATGAATTTGCAGGAGGATAGGAAAATACATTTTCAATAGACTGGCTGCCCCCATAAAAAGCAGGAGGCCTGTTGTACAATCTATGCAAGTCAACTGAGTTAAGGCATATATGGTGCGGACATAAACCTGGAGAGAGAGTTTAAACATTATTAACACATCCATCAATGGTGTTCATTTCTAATGGGAAAAGTAAAGGACATGGATATTAGTGATATGGTAATATCCGATCCAGGGCCATTGCTAGGCAGTTATATTCAGGGCTCCAGATGAAACTATCACTTCCCCAAACCAGCAATTTGCCCTCACCACCTTCTGCCACTGTCATGGGCCCAAAGTGCTAGCGTTCTTTTCAACCATGCATACAGTTCAATGATACTGGGGAATATGTAGCTTGCGGCCTACTGGAATATACAGGACAGACGGCATGAGGTTTTGATTTATTACCACTTTCTCTACGCTACTACGATGAAGTCATGTCGCCTGTATGGTATTCAAGGAGGGAGTTTCATAGGGTAATGGAACGAGGTCTATATTTTTAATCAGGGACCTATATACTTACATACCAATCTACTGGAGGACATATAGATCTATTTACTGGGGAGCCCTAAAGACCTATCAACCTACTAGGGGGATCTGTATACCTATATAGTGGAGGGTGTATATATAGATAGCTACCAACCCACTGGGGTGACATAAATACCTACCTACATACCGGGGGGACACATGGGACCTATATATCTACCTCCCAAAGGGACCTATTTCTAACTGCTTGAGGGGGTGGGTCCTATATGCTTTCCTAACTACTGAAATGGCCTATGTACATACCTACAGGGGGGCATATTTACCTACTTACTGTATTTCCTACACGTTTCAGGCTAAAGTGCCCTTAATCTTAGTATGCTATGAGTAAGGGCACTTTAGCCTGAAATGCGTAAGCAGTCCTGTTAGGCTATGTTCACACGGCTTAACTGCGGGACGTAATTACGCCCCGCAATTACGCCGTGTGGACGGGGGCGGGAGCGGGGGCCGGCACTTCGCCGGCCAATAGACGTGCATTACCAGCGGCGCGTATACACCACTGGTAATTCACATGTCACTTATCTCCCCCCTCGGCGTATTCGCCGAGCAGGGAGAGGAGATTTAATCCATAGTTCTCTATGAGAACTGTGGATTACCGTAATGACTGGGCCGTTTTCAGCCCATAATTTCCGCACTCCGGCACGTAATTACGGACCGAATTACGGCCCATTTTAAGCCGTGTGAACATGGCCTCAGTCTCACCATGTCTTTTCTGTAGAAATAAATTTATCCTGTTTTACTCTAAGCCGCTGGATTTTTTGCCACATGTTCTTTGGATGTTTCTGCCGGTGCTCCCAACTGTTCGTGCGGCTTCTTACGGTGGGTGAGCTGGGCTTATTGTGTATTTATACTTACTGTGTATGCCTATATACCTACCTACCTATTGTGGGGGGTAGGCTACCTCCCTACTGTAGGGGACTGTATAAACTATCTACAGGGGGCCATATATAACTGTCTATCTCCTGAGTGGGCCTATATACCTATGTACCTAGCTTCCAGGAGGCTATATGCCTACAAACCTACTGAGGGGTCCTATATACCTGCCTAATGGGGGGGTCTCTATATACTGTATTTTTCAGACTATAAGATGCACTGGGTCATTGGACACATCTAGGTTTTAGAGAAGGAAAACGGGGGAAACATTTTGATCCAAGAAGTGTGGGCTGAAGTGTAGTTTTTATTGGTACCATTTTGGGATACATTTTGATCACTTTGTAGTCCAATTTTTGGGATATATGAAATGACTAAAAAAACTCACAATTTGGCTTTTGGATTTTTTCAGTGCTCAGTGTATGGGATAAATGATATTTGACTAGGTCAGACAATTATATGTAACTTTTTTTTAACTTTAATACTTAGTCCCCCTAGAGTACACTGACCACTGCCATATATAAGAAATTTCCTTCACTTCCTATGACATAAATCAATTATATAAGGCATTCTCTGCTTTCATTTGGATCAAGAAAACAGCACATGTGGCCAAGTACTACCTAATGCGAGGCAAAGTGTCATTTTGAAAGACTCTGTGGTGTCTTGTTCAATCTCCTGATGTACATATCTAAACATAGGTCGTTATGGATATTATGGATATTTGTTTCATGGGTGGAAGCAAAAGGGGATTGGTACATTGGGGGATATTATATTTTGGCCTGGAGGTTGATTCATGAAGTGGCAGGAGATTATTAAAAGGTATCAGTTGGAGTCAAAACAATTCTTTCAGTATTTCCAGGTGAAACATTTTTGTAATGCAAAAGTGATGAGCACAACAATTTTTGTAGAACTTGATGGTTTTCTAAATATTACGAAACAGGGAAGTAATGTTCTGCCATTATGTGAGCTATAGTACGACTTATTAATTCAGACCAGAAAGTGTAATATCATCCCTGTTTACAAAGTGGGTGGTGGAATTAAATTATTTATTATTGGTCATTTTAAAGCACCATTAATTCCAGGGCGAGATACATTTGAGGGGATTACATACATAAAACGTCCGGCAAAGTACAATGACAACGATACACAACTGGTATAGAGGTAAAGAGCTAGTGAAAGTGCAGGAGAGTCTGGTGTGTTGGGGTAGAGAGTTCCAGAGTATGTTGGAAGCACGAGAGAAATCTTGGAGATTGTTGTGTGAGGAACTGACATGGGTAAAGTAGTGAAGAAGGTCCTGTGAGAAGCAGAGTGAGAGGGAAGGTATCAGGAGAATGAGGCAGAGATGTATTGAGGGGAGATGATATGGAGAGCCTTGTAGGTCATGATTAGTAACTTAAAATGAATTCGCTGGGCAATGGGTAGCCGGTGAAGGAATTGGAAGAGGAGGAGAGAGGTGGATCAGACAGGCAATGGAGTTGAGGATGGATTGAAAAGGAGCAAGAGTGCTAGACAGGAGGCCGCAAAGAAGGATGTTGCAATAGTCTAAGCGGGAGATGACAACGGCATGGACTAGAAACTTTGTAGTATCGAAGTTTAAGTGAAGGTGGAATGCAGAGGTAAACGCTTGGATGTATGGTTTTTGTTTTTAAATAAAGTATTTTTGTTTGTTTTTAAATAAACAGAAAAAAAAGGTTGACATTAAATGTAACTAAATGTAGCCGTTATAGACTGCTGTATTTATTTAGCACTTTGATTACCATTATCACTAATAGTAATCAAAGTGCTATTTTGAACTTTGTATTTAGTATTTATTTTATGAATGGAGAAGAGAAAAGGAGTGTCAATCACGACTTATAGATGTTTCCCATTAATGGTCTCCTGTAATAGAGATTACCATTGGCCTCAGTTTAAGAGGATATGAGGTCTAGAGGTCAGATAAAAAGGTATAAAGTGTTCTGTACTCTCAGATGTTGTACACACAGGTATGTGAAAAGGAACTGCGATTTAGGATAAAATGTGCTTTGACATAAATATAAAAAAAATTATATATATATAATTCATACATGTCACCCATTATGTAGGTGGACACCTGCTTGAAACCTACTTTAATTACACCCTTAAGCCATGTTCCCATACCATGTTTCTTCTACGGAATACACGGATAGGAACATGCTCCGATTTCTGCTCTGTATTTCATTTTCTACTGGATATGGATTTTAGTGCATGTTAGGAAGTGGCTCCCATCCAGCACTTACATTTTTTTTATACTTGAAGTGGATTTGGAATCTGCATCAGTAAAAATACTTGCCGACATAAGGTTTATATAATAATAATGGAGTATTAGGAGTGCTATTGCATAAAGTCTTTAGCCGGCCATTATCATTAAAAATATTTCTTGTTTTATTGGTGCATCATTTTAGTAACAATTTATATACATACATACAATTTATATACATATATACATACATACAGGCATACATGTCCCCCCCCAAAAAAAGAAAAAATATATGTACACCAAAAAAAGAAGTAAAAAAATATATGCAAAATAAATAAATAAATGAATTAATTATTAGAACATATGTATTGGTATGAGAGTATTTTACAATGGAACACTCCTATTGGTTTTATAAATTGAAAATTATTTTACCACATTCCAGAATGAGATGAATTTCCAGGAGAAATTCATGAGATGAGTTTCCAGGAGAGGTGTAGCTTATAACATCCTAAGAGATGTTTGTTAGAATGTTTATTGTATAAGTTCTGTAACCTCGTTGAGACCCATAGGAGATAGGGTCTGCAACTGGAGAATCCAGAAAGCCTCTCTCTTTTGGAGGGCTTCAAACACATTATTGATATGTTCTGGAATATGATCAATGAGAATGAGTTTGAACATCTTATGATCCCCATCATGTGTTTCAGTTATGTGCCTTGATAATCCATGTCACAGATATCTTTTTCTTAAGTTCACGCGATGTCCATTCAGACGATTATGCACTTGTTGGGTGGATCGCCCAATATATTGTTTCCCGCAAGTACATGTTAAAAAGTATATTACATAACTACTATTACAGTTGAGGGGATGTTTACTATCGAAGGATTGGCCACTTGTGTGTGATGTGAATTTTTTTCCTTTCCAATCATTGGGCATGTCATGCATCTATTCCCATGGCATGACATCCAACTTCAGACATCTTTGATAGTTTGGTATTTTTTCTCTGATGCTGTCTGATGTTACTTGGGGTCACAATCTGTTTTATGGTGGTTGCCCTTCTGAAAATGAGTGAGGGATTTTCTATGATATGTTAAATATGTTAAATATGGATCCATCTCTATGTTTCTTTAAAATTTGTTTAATCTGTTCATGGGATGTACTAAATCAGGTATGAAGTTTGTCTTATTATATGTAATTTTATTCTTTGTTGTATTTTCTGTGGTAACGGAGATGGAGGCCTGTTCCTCCTGAGGATTTTTTTGAACTTTTTTTTATACATTCTTCTTGGGACAAGGTTCCTGTTCTTATGATAGATTCCCTAATTAGTTTTTCTGGATAATGTTTTTCTCGAAGTCTTTCAGCTATCGTGGAAGATTGTGTCATAAAATCCGCATAATTAGTGCAATTCTTTCTAATCGTCTGTAAGGTACATAAAGTTTTTTGTATTTAGCCCTATGAGTCTAGCACATTGTTTATGGAACTGAGGAAGTGTGGTCTACACATGAAACAACACGTATTCCATTGCTATTTATAATAAATCTTAAACTAAAAAGACGTCCAGCGCGGTCATTAGAGTCCATTTAAAGAAGTTTTTTCTGGGCAAACTGGAGAAAATCTTTACACCTTTTGGATCACCACTACCCTGACCCCGTGCATCGAGCGTACGGAGCAAAACGGACAGACGGCTGCAGACGACCGTGACTCTTCGGTTCCAAATATTCGGATGCTTAAAAAGTGTTGTGCCTTCTGTAGCACAACATTAGAAGGTTTGTGCTTAAAATAAGTGCTAGTGGTTCTTGTTTAAAAGTCGCAATATTGCACTAGGGAGTGTTGTCTCGTTTTTGTTTTTTCTCTTGTAAAAAATAAAAAGGCATTTAAAAAATGATGCCAACCTTCAATAAAGATATGGTAGATGTAAGTTATAAACTATTTTGTGGTGAATGATCTGTCTTGCACACATAAGTTTTAGAACTTTGAAAATTACTAATTTTTCAAAATTTTCATGAAATTTTGACATTGTTCCCTAAATAAACAAGGATTATATGGACCAAAATTTCTTACTAACTTAAAGCATAATGTGTCATGAGAAACAATCTCTGAATCACGTGGATAGGTAAAAGCATTAAAAAGTTATTCTCACATAAAGTGACACATGTCAGATTTCAAAAATAGGGCTGTGTCAAGAAGGTCAAAACTGGCTGGGTCCTTAAAGGGTTGAAGGTTCTATTTTGAGCCTCCATCACAGATTCTGTCCAAAATGATGCGCTATTTTTTCTGTTAAAACAACGGAAACCAGAAGCGTTAGTATCCAGCATGTAATTAAACCATCACCCCCTTTGTGTTGGAGTTTCCAAACAGAACCTTTTCGCAGATATGAAGCAGAACTTAGATGGGTTATCTTTTCTTTTTTTTTTTAAAGTTTCTGCTTTACAGGAAGGGGTTAAAATATACCTAATTACACAGTCAAGTGGTATGCTTTTTGTATTTTTTACTTAGGTTATTTTATAAATTTGCATTTAGAGACATTGGGCGACATATATGAACGGGGCTGCGCCAGAATTCTGGCCTCAAAAAGCTGTAGAAGACCAGTTCTATAGATGTATGAACAGGCGACACTTTTTAGCGCGCCAAAGTTTTGGGGCGTTACGGGGGTGTCGCATCACATTAGTAGAAATAGACACATTTATGATTCTTTGAAGCCAAAGCTTTGGTGCAGAACAGTTAGAACAGCCAGACCAAGTTAAAGGTGGTCTGCCTGAGCCAGACTTGTCGTTTTGGCACTAGACTGCGCCTGTATGTATGAACTTCAGAAGGACAGGTTCATACATTCTGGCTCAGTCTATACTACCTTAAAGCGATTTAGAACTGGTCTATCAGCGCCAGAATTCATACATGTCACCCATTATGTAGGTGGACACCTGCTTGAAACCTACTTTAATTACACCCTTAAGCCATGTTCCCATACCATGTTTCTTCTATGGAAAAATACGCTGTGTAATACACGGATAGGAACATGCTCCGATTTCTGCTCTGTATTTCATTTTCTACTGGATATGGATTTTAGTGCATGTTAGGAAGTTGGATCGTGGCCCCCATCCAGCACTTACATTTTTTTTTTTACTTGAAGTGGATTTGGAATCTGCATCAGTAAAAATACTTGCCAACATAAGGTTTATATAAAAATAATGGAGTATTAGAAGTGTTATTGCATAAAGTCTTTAGCCGGCCATTATCATTAAAAATATTTCCCGTTTTACTGGTTCATCATTTCAGTAACAATTTGTGCATTAAAACAATAGAGCACTATCATAGCGATGTTTTGAGGAGGTCGCCCTTGAAAGGGGGAGGGACCTCATCGAAACATCGCGCAGCAGTGTGGATTCTGTTCGCCCGGACTCTCAGCATCTCCTTTCGAACCCTATGGTGGTGAAAGTCTGGATCATGGACTGATTCGAACGGCATTGCTGAAACAGCAACAATAAAACTTAAACATCCCTGTATATTTTTATGATAGTGCTCTATTGTCTTAATGCACAAATTGTTATTCAAATGAAGCACCAATAAAACGAGAAAGATTTTTAATGATAATGGCCGGCTAAAGACTTTATGCAATACATATTTATATGGGGAACGGAGACCCTATTGTTTTGCCTGGCTGGGGACCTTAAGGTTAATAAGTGGCAGTTGCTTTACTTACACGTATTAGAAGTGTTATGCATATTTTGGCACAAAAATGCAAGTTTTTATTTACTAAAATGTGCATCAAAAAGGCAATGGGAACATAGCCTTAAAGGGGTGTCCCCTAAATACAACCCCTGTTCATTTGCCCTATTACAGCATATGGAGGTCATAGATTTGGGGTCCCCTCTATCGGCTTCAGGAGAGAACTTCCCTAAATGAGCAGCTCCTGTCCTGGCAGAGTCATATCGTATATGTATTGGGTTACTGAACCCTCAATGCAAAACCTGTCACAACATGGCATTATTTAGCAAAAATAAAAATACACATTTGTCTACAACATTGCCATTTTTTTAAATTTA
>JAODAL010009762.1:0-108838 GCA_025379985.1 Phyllomedusa bahiana | reverse complement strand
GAAATGCAAAGGGTTGCACTAACCACGAAGGACAGTTTGGACGATGTTCGTTACTTAGATTCACAGGGCCCTGACCCAGCGATGACGGGCCTGACGGTCCCTGCAACTGACGATCGCTGGCATGCGTGTTGTCGCCAGCACTGGAAGGGCACCTTCCCCTCGTACCTCTACCTCCATGTGCTACCCCCCTCTTTGCTCGCTTACCACCTGCATTTTGCTCCATGTTCAGAAATATAAAAATTTGAGAAGGTATGGAATAGTTTTGGAAAGTCTCTTATTAAAAGACGGCAAATCACAGCTATTCTCAAATCCCTCTAATCAAAACAAAATTGCTGGATTCAAATTTAACTGCAAGGTGTCTATCAACAAATCTGGCCTGGCAAAAGTCCAAAAAACACGTATCTGTTATGTTTTGGTATAATAAACGGTATTTTTTGCACCTTTCAATTCACCTGTGGTGAATATAGAATTGCTGTTTTAAGATTTACGTAGATGCTGCGTCAATGAACAGTGCTGGGTGCGCAAAAGTCAAAAAACACGTAACTGTGATGTTTTCGTACGATACACGGTATTTTTGGCAACAAACAACCTGTGCTGACTACAAGATTGCTGGTTTGTAATTTAAGTGCAAGGTGGATATATCAACAGTCACAGGTGTAATGGGTAAAATTGAACACCTATCTGAAATGTATAATGATAATAAAAGTGGAGTTTTTCAGCTAACAAAGAGACCTGCAGTTACTAGAAATTATGTTTATCCAATATAAGTTCAGGCTGCCCAATATCCAGGAAATATTTCAATAGCAAACTGTTAATAATAAAGATATTCCACTACAATGTCTACACTAAGTCTTGGTGAACTTTATCCTGTGTTCTTTATAGATAGAGCTTGTCTGTGTTCGCCCGCGGCCCCCCCCCCCGCTCCCACCGCCGTGAATTTACAGCGGTAGATGCTGCTGTAAAATTCTCTAGCTAACTACATAAAATGTTCAAATCTCTAATCTAACTAAATTGGAAGGATCACAGCTAATAGTAGAGGTTTCTCTGTGCAGAAATAGACTAATTTCGCTGAGCTGTTTGGCCACAGGCAGAGCGCAGGTCCTATCCCTATGAGACGCTGAGAGACACTGAGGCTGAAACAGGAAACGCTGTTCTATGTAAAACGAGGTCATGTGATTTTTCCAGCCAATCGCAACCATACACATCCCAGTCATGACGTCGCACACACATCTCACCCTGCTCTCTTCTGTAATCTCATTTGCTGGCCGCCAAAATTACAGGAAGCGCGAAAAAGGCGCGATCTTAATAGATGATGCACAGATTTTAACCTTAATTATCGCATGATCTGGAAATTTCGATCACCATAAAAACCTTGCCGATTTCAACTTTGTCGATATAAATCGCTCAACACTATATGGGAGACATGTATAAAGGGGTTTTTCACCCTTTTCTGGCGTAAAATGTGCCAAAAGTAAGCAGGCTGCGATGTATACAAATGTGTTAGGCGCGTTGTCAGCAAGACTCAACACTTTTTAATGCAACTAACATGTGGGGGCATTCTGGGTGTGTTCTGGAGGGCGTGTCGCACCAAACTCATAATATTAGACACATATATGAATGCAGGTCGGCAAAACTAGTCGCATTACTGCTCAAGCAGGCAGACTTACTTTATGTAGTCTGCCTGAGCCAAAAATGTTCATACACACTGTTGTATTCTACATTCCTCTATATCTATTTAGAACTGGGTTGTCGGCGCCAAGTAAAAAAAAAGACGCATTCGAATTTATACATGTCGCCCCCAGGATTCTAACATGTGGTTATATGTAACCATATACATACCCCAACTCCTCCAGACTGAAAACGTTTGAGGGTTTTTTATGTAGTAAAAATAAATAACACATTAAATAAGCTCTTTACTTGCACACAGAGAAAGACACTAAATGATTGATGGAAGATCTATATTTTCAATGCCTTCTTAGATAATTATTTTTTTCTTCTGATCCCTTTTCCGGAAAAATGATCAATGAATTTGCCAGTCATAATGGGATGTGATTGACACCATCAAGTTACTGACCATTTCTGGAAGATGAAAAGTGTTACAAAAACAGCAAAATGTACAAGTATAACACCACATAAAATTAGATTATCCTACATACTCGTCATTATTATTATTTATTTCATTTTAGAGCACCACTGATTCCAGGGCACTGTATATTTTAGGAGGGGTTCCATACATAACATATGTCAAACAAGTACAATGGTGACAATAAATGACCAACAACTGGTACAGAAGGAGAGAGGACTCTGCCCGTGAGTGCTTACAATCTACAAAGGAGGAGGAAAGAGACAGGAGGTGTGGGGCAGACGTTTGTGGGGTAGCACAGTGGCAGCAGGGTTATTGTAGGTTATAGGCTATCCTGAAGATGGGAGATTGCATGAGGGGAGATATCTGGAGATTAAGGCAGAGATGTATGGAATGGAGAGGTTATGAAAAACCTTATAGGTCATGGTTAGTAACTTGAAATTAATTTTCTGGGCATTGGGTAGCCAGTGAAGGGATTGGCAGAGGTTGAGAGGCAGAGGAGTAGCGATGGGAAAGGTGGATCAGCTGGGCAGCAGAGTTGAAGATGGCTTAAATGGGAGCAAAAGTGCTAGATGAGAGACTGCAGAGAAGAATGTTGCAGTACTCTTGGTGGGAGATGACAAGGGCATGGACCAGCATTTTTGTAGTGTTAAGGAATAAGCGGATTTATGAAATATTTTCCAGGTGGAGGCGGCAGTCAGAGGTAAGGGTTTGGATGTGTGGTTTGAAGGACAAAGTGCAGTCAAAGGTTATCCCAAAGCAGTGGTCTTGCAGGACAGGTGAGAGTGTGGAACCATTGACTATTGTAGAGAGATCAGGTTGAGTGATGGAATGGGACTGTGGAAAGATGAGAAATTTTTACATATCTGTGTTTTACTGTATTTACATATATGTTATATGTTGCTCCTAGCCTGCTGTGGACCATACTGCACTAATATGTACCACAGATTTTCTATGGAAACATGTAAGTGTAGGGTGATTCATACTATGTCCATTACCACCATCTATAGCCCCCTAACACCACTTACCTAAATAAAACAGCAACACTGACTTTGTTATTGAGAAGACAACAGCATCCCACTTTTTAACACTAACATTAATAACAAGTAGCAAATAAATAATATTAACCCCTTAAGGGCCAAGCAATTTATTTGTTTCTTTTTCCTCTCCACCTTCCAAGAGCCATAAATTTAAAATTTTTCCATCTATATAGACATATGAGAGATTGTTTTTTGCGGGACAAAATATAATTTTTTAATGTTTTTACTGGCCATACCATACAATGTTTTAGGAAGCTCCCCAAAAATCCTAAATAGCGTGAAATGTTAAAAAAAAGCTTAATTGCGCAATTTTTGTATGTATGTTTTTATGTAGTTCACTATTTGGTATACATTATATGTCATGTATGTTCTATAGGTTGGTATGGTTCCAGCGATACCAAATAAGTAGAGTTTCCAGTAAGTTTTTGTACTTTTTATAAAAATAAAAACATTCTCTGTTTTTTAAATTTGTGTTGCAGCGCCACTTTCTGTGACCAATTTTTTTTTGCTTTTCCAAGTATGGACCTGAGTAAGGGTGCATATTTTGTAGGCTGAAAGGTTCTTTTTCATCACTTTTTATTCCAATTTGTTTGCACATGAAATTACCAAAAAATGCTGTTTCTTCTTGAACAGGATAAATGATGTTATATTTTAATAGATAGACTGTTACGGAAAGGAAGATACCAATTATGTGTAATTTTTTTTTAGATGTGAAATTGCAAAAGGAGAATGATTTTAACTTTTGATATGTTTTATTATTTTTGATATTTTTAGAACATTTTTTTTACTTTTAGGGCTTTATGTATGAAAACTGTATAGCTCTGTAACCTGATGACAGTGGGCATTCGTCAATTTCACCATTCATGCTGCTTCTGTATGTATAAATACTTTGCTCTGGGAGCCAAGTCCTCTAATGAAGACTTTTTTACATTTTTAAAGAAAAATAAGTGGTCATATCTAGCATGTTTAATTGTCTCATGATGAAACTCGAATTTTCATAGCAATCAGAGTTTGGCTTTCATTTCATATAATGCTCTGTCAAAAAAAAAGCTCTGATTGGTTGCTATGGGCAATAAAGACAGTCTTACTCCTAGACAGTTTTCATACGTAAGGCCTTTAGTCCCCCTAGGGTATTTGACCACCAGGGGGTGCGATCATCAGTACACAATTCTGCATTATGTATAATATTAAGATCAGATGGCAGCCATGAAAACCTTTATTAGGCTTCTGGCTGCCATAGCAACCACTTAGCATCCTCGGCATCAATCTTGTTGCAAATGGGGGCAGTGAGGGGGGGGACGGCACCGTTCCTCATTCACTTAGACGCCGCGGCATTAAAGTGGTTAAACAGCAGAGATCGGAGTTGGTTCAAATTACTGTTGTTACCGTCAGGTGTCAACTGTATCTAACAGCAAGTGCTCGCTCTTTACTTGTTTGGTGTCACCATAATGTATCTGTATGTCATGGTACACTAAGGTGTTACATAGAATTTACATACAATTAAATAACATGTAAATCACATTCTTGCATCCCAAAAAACCCAATTGCACCCTTTAGAAGGAAGAGTCGATGGAGGCACACCACTCTGTCTTTTCACATCATCTTTTAAATAGTAGTCCTTAAATTGGTTTTATCATTATATGCTTTCACAGTCTTGAGCTGTTTCTATCTGTTACAGCTTCAAATCCAGGGGCGAGGCTCTTTCCTTAATAGACGTGTCTCTCCTCACTGTATCATCATTTTATGTGAGCAGTGGAAGGGAGAGGATGTCACAGCTCTGAAGACCTCCTGCACTGGTTCTCATGTCTACAGAGCTGTCAACTCCAGGCTCCACAAGCTCTTTGTAAGCAGATCACCTACATTGGGGTAAACAACTATATATACAGCCTGAAATGATGAAACAAATGTGAGAAAGGTACACAGCCCCCCCCTCTTCCCTCTTCTGATATCAGGCAGGAGGTAGAGCAGACTGTGTTATATCGGGGTAGAGCAGTGTATAAGGCTGAATATAGCAGCTAGAGACTCAGTAATTGCCCAGATCCTTTACATAGAATTATCACTGAGAGAAAGGGCATACAAGAGCTGAGACAGCCTTTATTATAAACACACAGTCATCACAGGCAGTTTGTTTCAATTTAAATTTCAACAGCTCAGAGGGGAGTAAGCACAGAGTACAGGCAGCCAATCAAAGAACAGGTGGCATGTCCCATCCAGGCTGCGTCTTCAAACAGGCTGAATTAAATGTGAGTCAGCCAATCACAGAAAAGGGTCCATCTGCTGCAGAAATAGCTATAGATGCACAGATTAGTTCATAGCTGCTATACTAAATTATTTAGGTAATGCAAACCAATTGCAAAAGTGTTTATTTTTACTGCCCTTATCATTAGAGATATGATCTTTGTATCAAGAAAAAACCCATTAACCCCTTAAGCCGAACAACTGAAAAGTAGTTAATAACCAGAACATTATTTTTAGTTTTTGCCTCCTTGCATTTCAACAGTTGTAACTTTTTTATTTTTTCAATGACACAGTTGTGTGACGCCTTGTTTTATTCAAGACGAGTTGTACTTTATGGAGGAATAGTTTAAGTTCACTTATAAATAATTGCAGAATTTTTTTTTTAATTTTTTAATTTTTTTTTAACACCATTCACATTTCACCCTTAATAACTTGTTAGATGATTAATTCTACAGGTTATTAAGGTCATGTGAATGCCTAATATGTGTAGGTTTTTTTTTTTGTGTGTAATATATGCACAATTATTTTTTATTTAAATATTTTATTATTTATTTTTTATTCTTTCTTTTACACTTTTTATGTTTTTTACTTTTTTTTTAAATCCCATGACGGGATAACTGTAAAAATATTTTTACACTTACACTAATGTATTAGCATATTCATATATATAATCTGTGCCAGTCTGACACAGGCAGTGATCAGGGCAGCACACACTCTGCCCTGATCACTGGCTTGTTACACAGACAGCCCTGGGGCTACACTAAGTCCCTAGGGCTGACTGAGCAGCCGTTCCCTGGGCTCTGTCGGGTCACTCGGTGTCCCGATCTCCCGACAGAGCAGGGACCCTTTGATTACGTTGCGGTGACGAACTTCTGCAATCAAAGGGTTAAAGCACCACTCCCCGGAACTTCCAGGAGCTGTGCTGGGAACAGGACTGTGTAGTACAGCCCCGTTCTCAGCACTGCTGCTGCGCCGGGCTCCGCAAACTCTGATGTCTGCAGCGATGTCAAAAGACATTGCTGCCGACGAACGACCTGAAATGCGGTGGGAGGTCATTAACCCCTTAACGACCTTGGGCGTATGAGTACGTCCCAGGGCCGCTAAGGGGCTTTGCAGGGGGATCACACCGCGACCCCCCCGCACAGCCGGCGGGTGTTAGCGGCAAATCGCCGCTAACACCCGGCACTAACAGCGGACGGCGGGTGGCTCCGCCCCGCTGGCGCTGTTTTACCCATCAGACACCGTGCCAAAGATGGCCACGGCGTCTGAATGAACGCCGATCGGTGCCGCGCACCGATCGGTACGATCATCGGCACCAGCTGCGCCGATCCGACGAACGGGCTTGGTGGTGGGGAGCCTTGTGAAGGCTCCCGTCACTTACCCTGGCCGGTTTGCCCCACTTCCGTCCGCAGACAGGAAGTGGGGAAACCACCATCTTTGTACACCCTAATGCATTCCCTATGCAATGCATTAGGTTGTATTAACAATCGCCACCTAGTGGTCAAGTACCATAGGTTGCCTCAATGTTACAGTAAAAAAAAAAAAAAAGTTTTAAAGTACAAAAAAAAAGTATTAAAAGTTCAAATCACCCCCCTTTCCCCATTTTACAAATAAAATCATTAAAATAATAAAAAAGTTACACATATTTGGTATCGCCCGCGGTCCGAAAAAGTTCCGATCTATAAAAATATAACATAATTTATCCCGTACACTGAACACCGTAGATAAGAAAAAAAATTCCAAACGCCAAAAGTGCGTTTTTTGGTCATTGTACGTCACTGAAAAAATGGAATAAAAATGATCAAAAAAGTCGCATGCATTCCAAACTGCTAGGGATAAAAAGTACACTTCAACCCGCAAGAAATGCCCCCTCACTGACGTCCGTAGGTGTTAGTACAAAAAGTTAATGGTCGCACAAAATGGCGCCGTGGCGCAAATTTCAAAAATAGAAAATGTTTGGAATTTTTTTACGGTACCAAAACATAACGGAAACCCTACATTTTTGATATTACCGGATGCGTAACAACCTGTAGAATACAGATAACACATTATATTTACCGAAGATTGAACGCCGTAAAAGCAAAACCCTCGCAAACATGGCGAAAATACATTTTTTTTCACAATTTGCTCCACTTGGAATTTATTTTGCGGTTTCCCAGTATATTCTATAGTATAGTGAATAACACCATTAGAAAGAACATCTTGTCCCGCAAAATAAAAGCCCTCATATGTCTATGTAGGTGGAAAAATAAAAAAGTTATGGCTTTCAGAAGGCGAGGAGGGAAAAACGAACGTGTCACCTAAAAAAACCGCCTGGTCCTTAAGGGGTTAAGGAGTTAATGCTTCTTAACCATTTACTCTTGGCCGCAACAACCTGAACCAAGGACAAAAAATATAACACACCGTGCACTAATTATTTCTAACTTCTGAGGCCCAAACCACCACTTGGAGGCCTAACTCAGCTGTATCATAAACAGGCCATATCAACTTATAACTTCAATATTGGCTTGTATCTGGCCTCAACCTCTCATGCCTCCAATGACTTTTTCCTGTCCACAAAATACTAACCAACTATATAGGACTTGCAAAGGAAAGGAAAAGAACCACAGTGCCACTGTTCAACCAAAATAATACTTGACATACTGCCTATTGTCCTACAAAACTCCTCTTGCCTGCTTTAGCCCTTCCAGCAACCCCAACCTAGGTCATGCTTAACTCCTGTCCTGTGTCCTCTACATTATACCTGCATTCTCTGTTCCATAACTTTCACAGTGGGGCCTGCTAGTAGATTCTGTATCCTTGAGAAAAATAATGTGTTTTGATTTCACACTTCATTACATGTATAAACTGTGAAATGCTAGTAGGAGAGACTCACTCCACTAGACTTCATTTGGTAATACACTGTCCCTCAGGTGACCCATGTGCTTCAGTATGCTACCTGTGCATATGGCTTAGCCTTATGCATGAGCCCTTACTAAAAAAAAGTCTCCTATGAAGAAGGGAAATGTATTTGGCAGGATTTATCAGTAATCTCTCACCTCAAAAGGCTTTGTTAGAAGTCTGCTACTGCACAAATTGATGGTGCGGAAACTTTATTCAGCAGTCATATTAATCATCTAGAAGTGAGAGGATTGTCATGCCACTGCTCCCTTATACTTTATGTCTAAAAACATCATGTGCTCTAAACAATGCTTCAATATTTTGTTAAACGACTGACAGTGACACAGTATCACTTTGGCTAAGTGTCATTTAGAATGGGATTCCAGAGAACAGAGATCTTATGGATCCCTGCTCTATGTAACCATGGTAACAATAGGTGGGGGCATCATAGTTCTGTCCTGTTGGAAACTACAGACCATTGCAAAAGAAACCAGCAAATCTTTGCTAAATAGATGCATTTATATAAAAATAATCCATTATAATCCATATATTATTATACATTATTTACAAAGAAATTAATTTGAAGGAGGTTCCATTGTGCTGCCACTATAGCTATGTTGTAATTATTTTTCATTTTAATTATGTTGCCCAGCTATATGTAGGATGATGTTTTTATTCTGATAGGGCTTAGGCCGAAGATGCACAATACACCCCTTGATGAGTTCCGTAAATGGTGTTGAATCTAAAATGTGGTGACTTTTGAATGGTTTCACCTGGTACTTTGGTGACTTTGCAAATGCGACATAGCACCCAACAAAATCTGTTTTCCAAAAGCCAAATAGCACTCCCTCCCTTGTATGCCCTGCCATGCACTAAAACAACAGTTTACATCCACATGTAGGGTATTGTCAAACTTAGAAGAAATAAATATCGAAAATCTGCAAAAAAAATGAAATTTTGAAATTTCACCTCCACTTTGCTTAAATTTCTGTGAAACAGTTATAGTGTTAATAATCTTCCTAAATGTTGTTTTAAATACTTTGCAGCATGCAGTTTCTTAGATGTACTGGTCCCAAAAAAAATCTTTGCTGCAAATTTTCTTGAAAATGTGAAAAATTACTTCTACATTTTAAGCTCTCTTATGTCATAAAAAACAGAGACATTTACAAAATTATGCAAATATAAGGTAGACATAAACTATTTTGTGTGATATAACTATCTGTGTTAAATGCAAACATTTTTGAACTTTGAAAATGTTCACAATATTTTGATACTTTTCACAAATAAACAAGGATTCTAAGGCTAGGTCCACACTGTGTATTTGCAGGGCATAATTACGCCCCACAATTACGTCGTGGGGGCGGGTGCGGGGGGCCGGCACCTCGCCGGCCCATAGACTTGCATTACCAGCGACGCGTATACGCCGCTAGTAATTCACATGTCACTTATCTCCCTCCTCGCCGTATTCGCCGAGCAGGGAGAGGGGAGGTAATCCATAGTTCTCTAAGAGAACTGTGGATTACCGTAATGACTAGGACGTATTCCAGCCGTAATTTGCGCACTCCAGCGTGTAATTACGGACTGAAATACGTCCAATAAGCCGTGTGAACATAGCCTAAGGACCAAAAGTTATTATTAACTTTTGTCATGAGAAAACTGATAGGTAAAACCATTAAAAAGTTATTTCCACATAAAATGACACATCATATTTAAAAAATGAGGCTCTGTCAGAGAGATCAAAACTGGCAGCAGTGGTAAGTGGTTAATCTTATTGGATAACCTCTTCAATACAATGTCTGCTGGAATTGATTACAGATTGCCTGACTTAGGGCTTGTTCACACGGCGTTTTGGATCCTTTTTACGGATCCGTTTTTGGCACTAGAAAAGCGCATCCGGAAAGCGGATCCGCAAAACACAGCATTGGATACTTTATTTGGATCCGTTTTCAGTGCTTTTTCACCTGCGTTTTACGCATCCGCTTTCCGGATGCGTTTTCAGAAGAGAGAGGGGATCGATCTCTCTCTCTCTCATAGCCCCAGCTCCTCTCATAGCCCCAGCTCCGCTCATAGCCCCAGCTCCGCTCATAGCCCCAGCTCAGCTCAGCTCATAGCCCCAGCTCAGCTCAGCTCATAGCCCCAGCTCAGCTCAGCTCATAGCCCCAGCTCCGCTCAGCTCATAGCCCCAGCTCAGCTCAGCTCATAGCCCCAGCTCAGCTCATAGCCCCAGCTCCGGTCATAGCCCCAGCTCAGCTCAGCTCATAGCCGCAGCTCAGCTCAGCTCCTAGCCCCAGCTCCGCTCAGCTCATAGCCCCAGCTCCGCTCAGCTCATAGCCCCAGCTCAGCTCAGCTCATAGCCCACAGCTCCCATCGCTCAGCTCATAGCCCCAGCTCAGCTCGCTCATAGCCCCAGCTCAGCTCATCTCATAGCCCCAGCTCAGCTCAGCTCATAGCCCCAGCTCAGCTCAACTCATAGCCCCAGCTCAGCTCAGCTCATAGCCCCAGCTCCGCTCAGCTCATAGCCCCAGCTCAGCTCATCTCATAGCCCCAGCTCAGCTCAGCTCATAGCCCCACCTCAGCTCATCTCATAGCCCCAGCTCAGCACCACGCAAAGCCCCAGCTCAGCTCATAGCCCCACAGTATACGAGTCCCGGCGCCGCTCATCCGCGCCAATCACCTGCCTCGCCGGTCCCGCTGATCTGCGCCCGCGCCGCTCACCTGCCCCGCCTGTCCCGCCGCTCTGCGCCCGCGCCGCTCACCTGCCCCGCCGGTCCCGCTAATCTGCGCCCGCGCCGCTCACCTGCCCCCCTTACCTGCAGCTGCGCCGGTCCCGCTATGCAGCCCCGCTCACCTGCGATCCCCCGTCCGGCCGCCCACTGCGCTTTTGGCATCCGCTTTCAGGATACAAAGCGCAGCTGTTACGTACCAGGAGTGTGGAGCGCTTTTGGACAAGTGCCAAAAGCGGACTGCATTATCTCCTATGGGCTTTCACTTGCGTAAACCGCAATAAGAATTGACATGTCAATTCTTCAAGCGGATCCGAAAAGCGCAGCGCAGGAGAGCTCTCAAAAGCGCATCGCTGATCTCCCGTGAGAACAGCGATGCGCTTTTGCCATTCAACACAATGTTAATCACACTGACAATTGTTAGATCCGTTTTGCGGATCCGTAAAACGGATCCGTAAAACGGATCACAAAAACGCCATGTGAACAAGCCCTAACACTACATAATCTTATAGGTAGATACAGATTATAAGCAGGTTTACCCCCCTTTTCAGTTAAGTATACAAATTATACTATTTTATCTGGTTGGTTGCACGCCTCTGAGCTGAGGACAAGGACATTCAGGCAGGATTCCTACTAGTTACAGGAGTCGCCATGAGTTGAGCAGCGGGACATCAGCGCATCAGCCGTCAGGAGCAGGGACCATGAAGTGCTTTGTGACAGTTATGTCAACATAATTTTTAATACATGTGTATTAGAAAATTATATAATTTCCTATCCTGTATCGTGATGGTTTTTCAGAACACTCACCAACCCAGGTAACCTGTATTCTAATTTGTATATATTACAGGAAATACAGGACATGATATCATACAATCTTCTAATATACATACATTAAAAATTATGCTGACATAGCTTTCACGATGCACTTCATGGTCCCCACTCTTGACTGTGGATGCCCACGGCAGGTCCTTGACCCAGCTGTGATTCTGCCTGGCTGTTTTTCTCCTCAGCTCAGCAGCGATCAAGCTCCTATACTCTATGGCGCATAGGCACTGGATCTCTTGTATTTAACCCCTTAACGCATTTTGATGTACCAGTATGTTATGATGGTAACATGGTACTTTACAAACCATGACATACCAGCACGTCATGTTGACAAGAGTTGTTCTTGCGGTGATTGACAGACGGGCTCCTGCAGTTCTGTCAGGATTGGAGGTTACTCTGTTCCCGGATGTTTAACCCCTTAACTGCTACAGTCAATAGTGATAACGGAAGCTAAGTCGTTTCACAGAGAAAGGAAGTTCCCTCTGTCCTCCATTGGCACCCCCGTAATGCGATTGTGGGATGCCAATGGTTGTCATGACAACTGGGGGTCAAATCGGGTTGTCTACGATGTAGGTCTGTCAGGCATTGCTTGGTAGTGGAATCTGACAGGCTGAATGACAGTTGGATAACTCATTGCAGTACAGTCATATACTGCAATGTATTTTACCAGCGATCTAACCATCTCTAAGTCCCATAGTCAGACAAGTGAAAAAAATAAAAATAAAAAATACAGTAGGACAAGGACACTGTCCTTTACCCATTACAAATGCTTACCACTTAAAAAAATAATAAATAAAAAATTTCACATATATGGTATCGCAACGTGTTTGATGAATTAACCTTTAAATCTGTAATTTTATTTAACCTGCTGATGAATGACGTAAAAAAAAAAAAAAAAAACAATGGCAGAATTGTGATTTTTTTTTTGTTCTTCCCTCTGCACATAAAATGGTAGAAAAGTAATAAAAAAATCATATAAACCCCAAAATGGTACAAAGTAACATGTTGCGTATACTGCAAAGTGAGGGCTGTAAAAAATAAAAATAAAAAACACCACCTGGGGATTGCTGTATTTTTTGAGTCCCCCACATGGCACCAACACTTTTCTGTATACAGAAAAATAAAAATAAAGTTATGGTTCTGATATTATGGCGATGCAAAAACATGTTTTCTTTTTTAAAAAAGTGTTTCTATTGTGTAAAAGAAGTAAAACATAAAACTAAATCAATGTATAAATTTGATATCACTTTAATCATATCGACCTGCTGAGTAAAGTTGACATGTCATTTATACCGCGCGGTGACCACTGTAAAAAATAAAAAATTAAAAACACTACTACTACTACTTGCTGTATTCTGGTCATCCTACCTCCCAAAATCTTTGATAAAAAGCGATCAAAGTGTCATATGAACATAAAATGGTACCAATAAAAGCAAAAGCTCATCTCGCTCTGTATAGAGAAAAGTAATAGTTGTCAGAATTTCACATTAAAAAGCACACTTCTATTGTGTAAAAGTAGTAAAACATAAAAAACGACATAAATCTATATAATGATATTGTTGTAATTTTACCAACCCCCGAAGTAAACTTATCATGTCATATCACACGACGAACACTGTAAAAATTGAGCCTAGAATGCACAATGCACCCCTATATGAATTCGCTGAGTGGTGTTGATTGCACATTTTGGGGGCACAGATGTTCCATATTTTTTTTAGCATTTGGACATGAAAATGGGGGGAAAAATGCATTGTTTTTTGGGCTTCATTTTTACAGTGTTCGCTGTACAGGATAAATTACAGGATAATTTTACTATGGGGGTTGGTACAATTGCAATTATATAAAGTTTATATAGTTTTTATGTTTTATTACTTTTACACAATAAAAATAGGTCCATAAACAAATTGTGTTTTTATGCTGTCCTATTCTGACAGCCATAACTTTTTCATTTTTCCATATACGGAGCTGATTATGGGCTTGTTTTTTGCAGGATGTTGTTTTTACTAGTACCCTTATGTGGTGCATATGACGCTTTGATCACTTTTTATTAAGGTTTTTGCCAGGAGTTTTGAACAAAATACAGCAATCCTGGGAGTGTTTTTATTTTTATTTTTTACAGTGGTCAACTTGCGGTATAAATGACATGCTATCTTTACTCAGCAGGTCGATATGATTCCAACGATACCAAATTTGTATATTTTTTATGTTTTACTGCTTTTACACAATAAAAATACTTTTATTCAAAAAGGAAAACATGTTTTTGCATCGCCATAGTCTGAGAGCCATAACTTTTTGAATTTTTTATGTATGGAGATGTGTAGGGGCTTTTTTTTTTCAGGATGAGTTGACGTTTTTATTGCTATCATTTTTTGGGGAACAAGACTTTTTGATCAGTTTTAAATCCGTTTTTTGGAAGGCAGGGTAAAGAAAATACTGCAATCCTAGTAGTGTTTTTTATTTTTATTTTTAACAGCGCTCACTGTGCAGTATCCATGACAAGTTATCTTTCCTCTGTGGGTCGATATGATTACGGCGATACCAAATTTATATAGTTTTTGTATGTTGAAGCACTTTAAAAAAAAAGTGCAATTATTATTTTTTTTTTACAGTGTTCACCGTGCGGGTTAATTAATGTGACATATTTAGTACATGCGACGATACCAAATATGGGTGCTTTATTTATTTTGGATCTTTTTTGGGGTGATTGGTGTCTGTAAAGGGGAAAAGGGTGATGTAGGTGTTTTTTATTTTTTGTGTTTGTGTTTCACTTTTTTCACTTTTTTTTTACTTTTTAACACTTTTTTTAACTTTTCCCCACAGGGGATTTGCATGAGTGATCTTCAGATCGCTCTTGCAATGGAGACCTGCATACAGCATTTCTGTTGTATACTGGTCTCCATGGCAACTGTCAATCACCATACCCACAATAAATTGTGGGCTTGGTGACGTCACAGATGAGCCGGGACGTGACTTTCACTTCCCAGGGCCGACAGTGCGGCAGTGCGCCGAGAGCAGGCAGCAGAAGCTCACTCCTCCTCCCTGCGACTGAGCGCAGGTGATGCGAAATGAGGCCAGCGGTAATATACTGCTGGTCCCATGTCGCGATCATGCGGGGCTCGCTTGTAAGCTTGCACGATCGCCAGGACGAATCCATACGTCCATTTGCAAGTACGCACTTCCTGCTAGGACATATGCATACGTCCAATGTCGGGAAAGGGTTAAGTTTTAGCACCTGTAATGGCACCTAAAGGATATCCTAATAAAAACAAGACCTTAAAATACAGTAGATGCTCTTCCTATTCTGAGGCTTGTGGTAGAGTCAAATATCACACTAGGGCCACATATTGGAGATAAAAATGACAGAATCAGAGGAATTGATATTGATTTGTGCTTCTTTGTTCATAATTACTGTGCTACAGTAAAAATTTATTAAAATTGAAAATCTGCTAAATAAATTAAATTTTGAAATTGCTCCTCCACTTTTCTTTAAATTCTGTGAAATCTTAAAAGGGAGAACAAAATTTCTAAATTTAGCAATAGGAGGTGCAGCGGTAGCAGCTGCTACGGGGCCCCTTTCACACATAAGAAGATACCGGTATTGGAAATGGTAATTGACAGGGCCCAAGAACTTCAAGTTACGCTTCTGCAGACTGGACTAGATTAGACGGCAGTACCATTGGTGGCAGCGAGAACATGCCAATGGGGAACAGAGAGGTTCCAGTTCAACAAGATTAGGCGGCAATACCATTGGTGGCAGCAAGAACATGCTAATGGGGAGCAGCGTGGTTCTGGTTCCAGTACATTAGCTGGCAGTACCATTAGTGGTAGTGAGAACATGGCATTGGGGAACAGCGAGGTTCCGGTTCCACTACATTAGACGGCACTACCATTAGTGGCACTGAGAACATGGTAATGGGGAACAGTGCGGTTTCGGTTCGACTACATTAGGCGGCAGTACCATTGGTGGCAGCAAGAACATATTGATGAGGAACATGGAGGTTCTGTTTTGAATAGATTAGATGCCGTACAGCAGCCAGCCTTCTGTGTCCCAGGTGTGGGAGCATAACAAACGCTTTTACCCCAACCATTCCAAAGCTAACAGCTTGAATGTCAGCATTACCTGGCTGCTGGCCTTGGAAATGTTGCCTTTCCACCTGGTACATAATCTCCAAAAATTATGAAGCCAGGTTAGCTGGCGAAACATGTCGGGCAGGTCAGATAGGACGTTTTAAATTGTGATTTCTCACCTCTGTCTACAAGTGTCACCTGTCACAGGGGTGTCACAAGGGGGCCTTTTTTGTTCTGTGTCCATGAGATTGGGGACGACTGCCCAGGTGGTAGGCTTGGGATCCCTTACTGGAGTTAGTAATTTGCTATAGATATAAGGCTCTCCTGTTAATAGGTGGTGCTCCACCAGACTTGATAATAGAAACGGAGTTATTCTCTCTTTCAGAAGCAAAAAGGGTTAAATGATGAGGTGAGAGATCAGGTTTTTAAATAGTGTGTATAGAGGTTAAGAGTTATATATAATAAAAGTTACGTTTTAGTGTTTAACAGATAGAGAACTGATAGAGTTTAAGTTTGCCTACGGCAAAATAGTAAATATTTCCACCTGGTAGACACAGATGGTTTCTGCCACATCAAGGCCCTGGCATGCCCCCATTATCAGATGTCAAGCAGGCCTTTCTTTGCCAGAAAAGCTGTCCCTGCCCTGGCCCACCACCTTGCAGAAAAGATCTCCAGCGCGTTGGCTGCATCTGTGTCCTCCAAAGTCCATCTCACTACAGACACATGGTCTAGAAAGCACGGTCAAGGGCGTTATATCTCACTGACTTCTCACTGGGTGAGTTTGGTGGATGACAGTGCCTCTGAGAATGGGTGTTAGCTGACAGTCTTCAGCACTACCGGGATGGAGCAGAGTCCAGATCCCCAAGTGGTAGCATCATGTGCCAAGAGATACCTGGCTATTCTCAAATGAATGTGTCTCTGAGACCGTCAATACACTGGTCACTAGCTGTGGACAGCTCTGTGTACTGAGAATGACCAGTGGCTGGGTGCTAAGAACCTGGCACCAGGCAAGGTGGTGTGCGACAATGAGAGCAATCTCCTTGCTGTCTTTAAGATCAGTTGACTTACAGAAATCCCTTGCCTGGCACAAATCATGAACATGGTTGTGCAGAAATATCTCAAGCGCCACCTGGGTCTTCACTGTCTGCTAAGGAAGGCTCGAGGTTTTAGCTCACACTTCCAGTGTTCACACCCTGCTTTGGCATGACTGGCAGCGTTGCAGCGTCATCTGGGCCTACCTGTCTATTGTCTGATATGTGATGTGGCAACATGCTGGAATTTCACCCTCCACATGCTCCAGCTATTGTGACAGCAGAGTAATACCATTATGCAGTACGAAGTGTCACATGGCCTGACGAGCAGTGGTGCGGACCTTGGGGTCGTGACTATAGAAAGTGGAGACAGGTGAAGGATGTCTGCATCATCCTTGGCAATTTTGAAGAGGACACCAAAATGGTCAGTCAAGACGATGCCCTTGTGAGCATGACCGTTGTGGTTAAATTTTTATTGGCACACGCGTTAGGCACTCTGCAGCAGCAGGTCCCACAAGTAATGGAGGAGGCGGACACAGAGCCTTACTTGCCGGAGGATGTAGACGGCCTGACTGTTTTGCAATTGTATCAGTCTTCTTTAGGCGGTGTTTCGAGGTCGAGGGGGGTGCAGGATGGCAGGTCAGCTCACAGAGTAGAGCGCATGAAGCTAGCCAGGGCTTTGGTAATGGTCAGAATGAGGAAGTGGAGGAGGATGAGGAGGCAGGGGTGGACACCACCAGTACAGATTACCCTTCAATGGTAAGAGATTGGCACAGATTATAGGAGGAGGAAGAGGAGTAAGATTCCGTTAGTGCCCCTCGACCCCAAGGCTTGGGAGATCAATAAAAATGAACAGCAAAATAAAGAGGCGGAGGGATCCTATCCGGTTTGAACTAGTTCTCTTGGCTGTGGCATATTAACCGCTTTTAGACACAGAGCAGTGAGCTAGTTCTTTGCGAGGATGCCATCTGCCGTAGGAGGAAAGGGATTTCAGCTTTGAAAACCAGCTTCGCTGGAGACTACATGTGTTTTTTAAAAAAAATTTCCAATAGCACTGCAAACACAAGACAATCGCCATGCCTAAGAGAAAGGTCAATGCTGCTGATGCCAAAGATGAGCCCAAGAGAAGGTTGGACGGTTGTCAGCTCAACCAGCACCACCAAAAGCTGAACCAAAAAAGGAAAAAGCACCAGTAAAGGAACAGTCTGAGGACAAAAAAGTTCCTTCAGAGGGAAAGAAAGGAGCAAAGGGTAAACATACTGAAGAAGCTAACAAAGAAGAAAGTAAGGATGATCTGCCATCTGAAAATGGAGAGACAAAGAGTGATTAGGCCCAAGCATCTGATGGAGGGGAGAAGGAATCCAAATCTGAATAACCTACATCTGTTCAAGTCTTTGATCAGTGGTTCCTGTACCTCCCTTGTATTATTCAGATGAATATTTTTATCAGCTGTTTTGTAAATGCAAGTTTTTTAGTACTTTAATTCTAGGTAACACATTTTTAAAATAGGGAATCCCACCACATCTTTGTTTTTGAGCTTTTTAAATTGTATTAAATATTTTGGAATGCTATGCCCATTATTTGCAGTTGTCAATTGTCTAGAAATTGCGATGAGGTGGTACCTGAGCGAGAGGGGAAGGGCGTATAATTTTTCAAACCTAATAAAAAAGAAATCTTTGCTGTTGGATTTCTCTCTTAAAAAAAAAAAAAAAGAATAGAGATTACTGGGTGGCCAAACTCCTTGATCCACGTTAGAAGACAAAAGTGAGTAATTTCCTTCCCTCCACACAAATTGACAGTAGAATGCAGAAATTTGAGACAGTGCTCATTGACCGACTCGAGGCAGCTATTATGTCTCTTGTGTCTTCTTCACATTCTAATGTCGCGGTGGAACAATGTCAGCAACGCAGCAGCATTAGAATACGGGGTGACATTTATCACTCATTTTTTACTATCTCACCAACGACTGCAAGGCAGGGCAGCATTCAGACACACAAAGACCCCCTTAAGACCATGGTCCATGACTCCCTGCGGCCCAACACCAATGTTTATGGACTTAGTCTGGACCAATTCAACTTCTGAGTGTCCAAACTGGATGAATGGCCTGAGCTTTCTCAACATGTCATAGAAGTTGTATCCTGCCCAGCAGCCAGTGTTATCTCGGAATGCACATTCAGCACAGCTGGAGGGGTGATAAGTGGCAAAATTATCCATCTTTCCCCTGACAATGTGGATCGTTTAAAATTTATAACAATTAATCAAGTGTGGATTTCTGATCATTTTGTTGCTCCGGTTGCCAATGTCACTGACCAGTAAACTGTAGCACATCTTCTTCACAATGAGAAATGCATATTTAAACTACCTTACATCTCATGTCTGTAGTTCCTGTGTCTGCTGCTTCAACAAATTGTATTTTACTGCTGCCAACAGCTAGATTTACAAGCATTACGAGTGAATTTATTTTGAAATATACACCTGTATGACCTTGATGTGCACTGCATACACCTCTTACTCCTCCTCCTTATAGCCCTCCAAATCTTTATTTTTTAAAAGCCTCCAACTGTACTACCACCAAATGTACTAAGTCCTGTTATCTTGACATCTTGTTTAGAGATGGGTGAATCGATTCTAACGAAGTGGAATTCGTTTAGAATTTCAGGAAAACTTCGGTTCTGCACGAAGCCGAAGTTTAGGGTGATTCGCGGGAACGAAGCGTCTTTTTTATTGGTAAAATGGCCGCGAGCACATGGCGTTACATGGGGCAGAGAACTCTGGGAGGAAGAAAGGAACACCCTCAATGACATGTGCAGACATGAAGCCAATCAGCGACCGGCGGGCTTCTGTGACGTCACAGCCCTATAAATACGGACGCCATCTTAAATCCTCACACTTCTCACTGTGTGTCCTGTCATAAGCATCTTGCTGCTGCAGCACTTTATTGAACTTATTGTAAAACAAACACGTTTTATCAGCGACTGGGAGGAAAGACCATCACAAGTGTGTGTCATTTACACACTTTTTATTTAACCAGCGTTATTATTTTGTTTCAGTTTGTGGGGTATTTTCCCTAAAGTCCGGGGTGGGTGTACTTCTGTCCCATATATGCCTCAAATACATCTGATTGTTCTGTAGGGTATTTAATACCCAAGGCTTAATTAAACCCCTTGATTGTGGGCAGGGCCGGACTGGGAATAAAAATCAGCCCTGGCACAAAGCCCCCAGCAGCCCACATACAATATCCACTTACAAAATGTCCCTTGTTCTCGCACCTCGACACTTTCTAAAATAAACTACACTATAAAGCTGCTTTCACACGGAGCGTTTTTGGTGCATTTTTGATGTGTTTTTGGTGCATTTTGTGCAGAAAGGCAGAGCAGTTAATGCTGTACATTTCTGCACAAAAAAACGCATCAAAAATGTACCAAAACCGCTCTGTGTGAGAGCCCCCTAAACACAAGCAAGAGAGAAACAGTGGTGCAGAGAAACCCCTCATCACAGAGTCAGGTGTGCACTTGCTTTACAATCAGGGACAAGCCCACACTGACACTACATAAGCACCAGTATAACCTATAACCAATCCCATCCCCAGTAGTCAGGTCACCATCACATGAATACAGCACTGATTCAACACAGAAGTAAACTTACCCCTGACAGCAGGGACTCACAGGAGACGTCATCATGATGGGAGTTGTCCTCTTCTTCTTTTCTTCTCCTTCTGGCACAAACCTCCATGATGTCTTCGTCCCTGTAGAATTTACCACAAATACATCTTAGACTCTTTTCCAGCACTTTCCTATCAATTCCCAACTCTGTACAAACTCCCCATCCATAGAGCCCCAAATAGTAATAGTGCCCCTTCTGGTGCCCCACATAGTAATTGTACCCCAAACGGCGTATGATAGACCCTATTGGGTAGGTAAAAAGGGCCTTCCTCCATTAATTTGGTAGGTAGACAGGGCCAGTTACTAGCCAGGCAGGGACAGGGCCAGTTACTAGCCAGGCAGGGACAGTTACTAGCCAGGCAGGGACAGGGCCAATTACTAGCCAGTCAGGGACAGGACCAGTTATTAGCCAGGGGCCAGTAACTAGCCAGGCAGGGACAGGACCAGTTATTAGCCAGGCAGGGACAGGACCAGTTACTAGCCAGGCAGGGACAGTGCCAGTTACTAGCCAGGCAGGGACAGTGCCAGTTACTAGCCAGGCAGGGACAGGGCCAGTTACTAGCCAGGCAGGGACAGGACCAGTTACTAGCCAGGCAGGGACAGGGCCAGTTACTAGCCAGGCAGGGACAGGGCCAGTTACTAGCCAGGCAGGGACAGGGCCAGTTACTAGCCAGGCAGGGACAGGACCAGTTACTAGCCAGGCAGGGACAGGGCCAATTACTAGCCAGGCAGGGACAGGACCAGTTTCTAGCCAGGCAGGGACAGGGCCAATTACTAGCCAGGCAGGGACAGGACCAGTTACTAGCCAGGCAGGGACAGGGCCAATTACTAGCCAGCAGGGACAGGGCCAGTTTACTAGCCAGGCAGGGACAGGGCCATTACTAGCCAGGCAGGGACAGGGCCAGTTATTAGCCAGGCAGGGACAGGTTACTAGCCAGGCAGGGACAGGGACAGTTACTAGCCAGACAGGGACAGTTACTAGCCAGGCAGGGACAGGGCCAGTTACTAGCCAGGCAGGGACAGGGCCAGTTACTAGCCAGGCAGGGACAGGGCCAGTTACTAGCCAGGCAGGGACAGGGCCAGTTACTAGCCAGGCAGGGACAGGGACAGTTACTAGCCAAGCAGGGACAGGACCAGTTACTAGCCAGGGGACCAGTTATTAGCTAGGGGGCCAGGGCCAGTTATTAGCCAGGGGACCAGTTATTAGCCAGGGGACCAGTTATTAGCCAGGGGGCCAGGGCCAGTTATTAGCCAGGGGACCAGTTATTAGCCAGGCAGGGCCAGGGCCAGTTATTAGCCAGGGGACCATTTATTAGCCAGGGGGCCAAGGCCAGTTATTAGCCAGGGGGCCAGTTATTAGCCAGGGGACCAGTTATTAGCCAGGGGGCCAGGGCCAGTTATTAGCCAGGGGGCCAGGGCCAGTTATTAGCCAGGGGACCAGTTATTAGCCAGGGGACCAGTTATTAGCCAGGGGGCCAGCGCCAGTTATTAGCCAGGGGGCCAGTTATTAGCCAGGAAGGGCCAGTTATTAGCCAGGGGGCCAGGGCCAGTTATTAGCCAGGCAGGGCCAGTTATTAGCCAGGGGGGCAGGGCCAGTTATTAGCCAGGCAGGGCCAAGGGACCAGTTATTAGCCAGGGACAGTTATTAGCCAGGGGGCCAGGGACCAGTTATTAGCCAGGCAGGGACAGGGACAGTTATTAGCCAGGCAGGGACAGTTATTAGCCAGGGACAGTTATTAGCCAGGGGGCCAGGGACCAGTTATTAGCCAGGCAGGGACAGGGACAGTTATTAGCCAGGCAGGGACAGTGACAGTTATTAGCCAGGCAGGGACAGTTATTAGCCAGGCAGGGACAGGGACAGTTATTAGCCAGGCAGGGACAGGGACAGTTATTAGCCAGCGGGCCAGGGACAGTTATTAGCCAGGGACAGTTATTAGCCAGGGGCCAGTTATTAGTCAGGGGCCAGTTATTAGCCAGGGGCCAGTTATTAGCCAGGGGGCCAGGGACAGTTATTAGCCAGGCAGGGACAGTTATTAGCCAGGGACAGTTATTAGTCAGGGGCCAGTTATTAGTCAGGGGCCAGTTATTAGCCAGGGGCCAGTTATTAGCCAGGGGGCCAGGGACAGTTATTAGCCAGGGGCCAGTTATTAGCCAGGGGCCAGAGTTATTAGCCAGGCAGGGACAGTTATTAGCCAGGGGGCCAGGGACAGTTATTAGCCAGGCAGGGACAGTTATTAGCCAGGGGGCCAGGGACAGTTATTAGCCAGGCAGGGACAGGGACAGTTATTAGCCAGCGGGCCAGGGACAGTTATTAGCCAGGGACAGTTATTAGCCAGGGGCCAGTTATTAGTCAGGGGCCAGTTATTAGCCAGGGGCCAGTTATTAGTCAGGGGCCAGTTATTAGTCAGGGGCCAGTTATTAGCCAGGGGGCCAGTTATTAGCCAGGAAGGGCCAGTTATTAGCCAGGGGGCCAGGGCCAGTTATTAGCCAGGCAGGGCCAGTTATTAGCCAGGGGGGCAGGGCCAGTTATTAGCCAGGCAGGGCCAAGGGACCAGTTATTAGCCAGGGGGCCAGGGACAGTTATTAGCCAGGGACAGTTATTAGCCAGGGGGCCAGGGACCAGTTATTAGCCAGGCAGGGAGAGGGACAGTTATTAGCCAGGCAGGGACAGTTATTAGCCAGGGACAGTTATTAGCCAGGGGGCCAGGGACCAGTTATTAGCCAGGCAGGGACAGGGACAGTTATTAGCCAGGCAGGGACAGTTATTAGCCAGGCAGGGACAGGGACAGTTATTAGCCAGGCAGGGACAGGGACAGTTATTAGCCAGGCAGGGACAGTTATTAGCCAGGCAGGGACAGGGACAGTTATTAGCCAGGCAGGGACAGGGACAGTTATTAGCCAGCGGGCCAGGGACAGTTATTAGCCAGGGACAGTTATTAGCCAGGGGCCAGTTATTAGTCAGGGGCCAGTTATTAGTCAGGGGCCAGTTATTAGCCAGGGGCCAGTTATTAGCCAGGGGGCCAGGGACAGTTATTAGCCAGGCAGGGACAGTTATTAGCCAGGGGGCCAGGGACAGTTATTAGCCAGGCAGGGACAGTTATTAGCCAGGGGGCCAGGGACAGTTATTAGCCAGGCAGGGACAGTTATTAGCCAGGGGGCCAGGGACAGTTATTAGCCAGGCAGGGACAGTTATTAGCCAGGGGCCAGTTATTAGTCAGGGGCCAGTTATTAGCCAGGGGCCAGTTATTAGTCAGGGGCCAGTTATTAGCCAGGGGCCAGTTATTAGTCAGGGGCCAGTTATTAGCCAGGGGCCAGTTATTAGTCAGGGGCCAGTTATTAGTCAGGGGCCAGTTATTAGCCAGGGGCCAGTTATTAGTCAGGGGCCAGTTATTAGTCAGGGGCCAGTTATTAGTCAGGGGCCAGTTATTAGCCAGGGGCCAGTTATTAGTCAGGGGCCAGTTATTAGCCAGGGGCCAGTTATTAGTCAGGGGCCAGTTATTAGCCAGGGGCCAGTTATTAGCCAGGGACAGTTATTAGCCAGGGGCCAGTTATTAGCCAGGGGCCAGTTATTAGCCAGGGACAGTTATTAGCCAGGGACAGTTATTAGCCAGGGGCCAGTTATTAGCCAGGGGCCAGTTATTAGCCAGGGGCCAGTTATTAGCCAGGGACAGTTATTAGCCAGGGGCCAGTTATTAGTCAGGGGCCAGTTATTAGCCAGGGACAGTTATTAGCCAGGGGCCAGTTATTAGTCAGGGGCCAGTTATTAGCCAGGGGCCAGTTATTAGTCAGGGGCCAGTTATTAGTCAGGGGCCAGTTATTAGCCAGGGGCCAGTTATTAGTCAGGGGCCAGTTATTAGTCAGGGGCCAGTTATTAGCCAGGGGCCAGTTATTAGTCAGGGGCCAGTTATTAGCCAGGGACAGTTATTAGCCAGGGGCCAGTTATTAGTCAGGGGCCAGTTATTAGCCAGGGGCCAGTTATTAGTCAGGGGCCAGTTATTAGTCAGGGGCCAGTTATTAGCCAGGGGCCAGTTATTAGTCAGGGGCCAGTTATTAGCCAGGGGCCAGTTATTAGTCAGGGGCCAGTTATTAGTCAGGGGCCAGTTATTAGCCAGGGGCCAGTTATTAGTCAGGGTCCAGTTATTAGCCAGGGGCCAGTTATTAGTCAGGGGCCAGTTATTAGTCAGGGGCCAGTTATTAGCCAGGGGCCAGTTATTAGCCAGGGGCCAGTTATTAGTCAGGGGCCAGTTATTAGCCAGGGGCCAGTTATTAGTCAGGGGCCAGTTATTAGTCAGGGGCCAGTTATTAGCCAGGGGCCAGTTATTAGCCAGGGGCCAGTTATTAGTCAGGGGCCAGTTATTAGTCAGGGGCCAGTTATTAGCCAGGGGCCAGTTATTAGTCAGGGGCCAGTTATTAGTCAGGGGCCAGTTATTAGCCAGGGACAGTTATTAGCCAGGGGCCAGTTATTAGTCAGGGGCCAGTTATTAGTCAGGGGCCAGTTATTAGCCAGGGGCCAGTTATTAGCCAGGGGCCAGTTATTAGTCAGGGGCCAGTTATTAGCCAGGGGCCAGTTATTAGCCAGGGGCCAGGGACAGTTATTAGTTTAAAAAATAAATAAAAATAACACTCACGTGCAGGAGCCGGCTTCCTGGCTCTGGCAGAGGCCCGTTCAGCAGGGGCTGCAGGACTGGGGAGGCGGAGCCAGTGAGTGTCTCTTCTGATCACTGGGAGCTAGCTGCCTCCAGCTCCCTCCGTGCAGCTCCGGCCCCGCCTCCTGAACTGTTAACCCATGACGCAGCCTGAGCAGCCAGCACAGACGAGCTGCGGCCGCTGCGGAGCATCCCGGCTCACTGCGGCCCTCAGTTGTGGGCACGGCGGCCGGCGGACCCTCCGTAGTGGCCGCAGCCAGAAGACTCTATGTCACAATCTTGCAGTAAGCACCCCTGCTTACTGCGGCGGCCCTCAGTTGCGGCACGGCGGCTGCAGGACCCTCTGTAGTGGCCGCAGCCCGCCTCTGTAGGTTGTTCTTAAGTTGCTGGGGACTGCGGAGCATCCCGGCTCACTGCAGCGGCCCTCAGCTGTGGTCGCAGGCGCGGCCGGCAGCCCTCAGTAGTGGCCGCAGCCGACATCAAATGCATGCTGCTTCACTCCCCGGCGGCACTGCTATAAGTGCTGGCGGCCCACATGTATCCCGGCTGCGCGGCCCGCCGGGCATTCGCCCGGTCGGGCAGGTTCTCAGTCCGGGCCTGATTGTGGGTTAATTTGCACTAAAATACAGGGTGTCTTTTTTATTTTGTCCCATATATGCCTAATTTACATCTGGTTTTTCTGTAGGGTATTTCATATTTAATTTAGTATGTCAGACAGAGAGGTAGCAGGCCCTTCACATGCGAGTGGCAGTGGCACAAACGTTCCTGGAACAGGCACAGGTCGCAGCACAGTAAGGGGACATCGCAGCAGGGGAACTATATTTACTATTTTGCCATAGGCAAACTTAAACTCTATCAGTTCTCTATCTGTAAAACACTAAAACGTAACTTTTATTATGCATAACTCTTAACCTCTATGCATACTATTTAAAAACCTGATTTCTAACCTCATCATTTAACCCTTTTTGCTTCTGAAAGAGAGAATAACTCCGTTTCTATTATCAAGTCTGCTGGAGCACCACCTATTAACAGGAGAGCCTTATATCTATAGCAAAGTACTAACTCCAGTAAGGGATCCCAAGCCTACTACTTGGGCAGTCGTCCATAATCTCATGGACACAGAACAAATAAGGCCCCCTTGTGACACCCCTGCAGCGGGTGACACTTGTAGACAGAGGTGAGAAATCACAATTTAAAACGTCCTATCTAACCCGCCTGACATGTTTCGCCAGCTAACCTGGCTTCATCAGGGATTAGAGGTCCGATCGCAGGTCCAAAAAAGTAGTGGCACAGGGTGTCAGCGAGGCAGTGGCGGTAGTAGTCACTCAGTGCGGAACGTTGGCAGTAAAATCACCTACTCGGCGGTGTGGCAGTTTTGTGGCAGTTTTTTGCTAAGACACCAGAGGAGCCGAACATGTGTATATGTAGAACCTGTGGACAGAAAGTGAAGCATGGCCAGAGAGCTAACATTGGCACCACAGCCCTACGTCAACACATGCAGCGTCACCATCCAGTGGCCGGGGAGAAACGTGTCTCAGATGTGGTGGTCCATCCTGCCGCCGCAGCAACAGCAGCAGCACCAAGTGGCATGCATGCCATTTCAGCCAGTCAAGGCTCCACCACCTCTGCCGAAAGGAGCTGTTTGTCTTTGTCATCATCTCCCGGTCCAGATGCTCCTGCTCCTCGCCACTCATGGCGCCAGCAGTCATTCAACGAGGCGATTGCAAAGAGACAACAGTATGCGTCCAACCATTCTAAGGTGCCAAAGCTGACCGTGCTCCTGTCCAAGTTGTTGGTACTGCAGTCCCTCCCTTTCCAAGTGGTGGACTCTGTACAGTTCAGAGAACTAATGGCTTGTGCCGAGCCGAGGTCGCAAGCCGTAGGCCAGTCCTTGAGCCTATCGGTTTCTTCCAAGGTGCACGGCAGCGCAGATGTGTGGAGCTGTAACTATGGTGAGGGACAGTACATGTCTTTTACAGCCCCCTGGGTGAATGTGCTTCCTGCCCAGGCACCCCAACAACTTGCCGTTTGCTCAGCAATAGCAGCAGCACCCAGTGTCACGCAAGCCATTTCAGCCAGTCAAGGCTCCACCACCTCTTCCAAAGGGTGCTGTTTGTCTTTGTCATCATCTCCCGGTCCACATGCTCCTGATCCTCGCCAATCATGGCGCCAGCAGTCATTCAACGAGGCGATTGCCAAGAGACAACAGTATGCGTCCAACCATTCTAAGGTGCCGAAACTGACCGTGCTCCTGTCCAAGTTGTTGGTACTGCAGTCCCTCCCTGTCCCCGTGGTGGACTCTGCACCATTCAGAGAACTAATGGCTTGTGCCGAGCCGAGGTCCCAAGCCGTAGGCCAGTCCTTGAGCCTATCGGTTTCTTCCAAGGTGCACGGCAGCGCAGAAGTGTGGATCTGTAACTATGGTCAGGGCCAGTACATGTCCTTTACGGCCCACTGGGTGAATGTGCTTCCTGCCCAGCCACACCAACAACTTGGACAAGAGACGCCACTTTCTCCTCCACGTTGTCAAACTGCTGCTCCTGCGCCAATGTCAGCCTCCTCCTCCACCACCACCTCAGCCTCCATTGCTGCTCCGTCATACCACGTTTGCAGGGCACAGCAGTGTCACGCAGTTCTGCAATTGGTTTGCCTGGGCGAACGAAGTCGCACAGGGGAGAAACTGCTCCACGTCAAGTAACAAGAAATTGATGTGTGGCTTTCTCCGCAACAACTGCAAATCGGAACCATAGTGACAGACAATGGAAGGAACATGGTGTCTGCGCTGCACCGAGGAGGGATAGTCCATGCGTCATGCATGGCGCAGGTGTTCAATCTGGTTGTCAAAAGGTTCCTGAAGTCTTCCACCCATCTGCAAGACATTCTAAAAATGGCCAGGAAACTGTGCATGCACTTCATCCATTCCTAGAAAGCCAAGCACACCCTCCTTGAGTTACAGCGGCAGAACGACCTCCCCCAACATAAGCTGATATGCGATGTTTCCACCCGTTGGAATTCCAGCCTCCATATGTTAGACCGACTGTATGAACAGAGAAAGGCCATTAACGATTTTTTGATGATCCAAGCAGACAGGAGTACTCCTCCGTGTAATTTTGATGTCAGTCAGTCAGCCAGCTCATGCGGGACACCTGCCGTTTGCTCAGGCCCTTTGAGGAGGCCACGTTATTTGTCAGTCGCCAGGACTACGGGATGAATAACGTCATTTCACTGCTTCATGTCCTGGAACAGATGCTGTAAAATCTGTCTGGTCAGGATACTGGAGACGTAGCGACTAAATCTCACGGCCACATGAGTCCAGTGGGGGCTGAACTGGAGGAGGAGGAAGAAGAGGACATTGGAGCACAAGCAGTGTCTGGCGAAATGAGGGTTTTTTCTACTCAGGTGACAGGAGAGGAGGAGCAGGAGCATCCAGAGGAGGTAGAGGGAGATGAGGAAGATGAGGCAGATGACCCAGACACACCGTGGCAGTATACAGTGGAGATGGAGGCAGGGAGTCCCTCCGAGTCACTTGTGCAGATGGCCCGCAGCATGCTGATATGCCTGGCTAGTGCAAGTCGAATAGTCAACATCCGGCAGAGGGATGACTTTTGGCTCTCCACCCTCTTGGACCCTCGCTAATGGTCCAAAATGGGTGCCTTTTTTCCACCTGCCGAGAGAGAGGAGAAACTTGCGTACTATAGAGAAATCCTACGTAGTCAGTTGGCCACTGCCTATGTGCGCCATCATCCATCCTCTGGAAGGTCTGATCGGGGGGTTCCCCATCGCTCACGTACCACTGCCACGGCTGCTGTGTGGAGGTTGGGGGGTAAGAGCAGTAGCATCTCCATCTGGATAAGCAACTTCCTTCACCCACCTAGTGAGGATAGTACTCACAAACAGCAGAAGAAAGACCTGGAGAAGACCCTGAACCAGCATGTGGTGGCCTACTTGGACAGCACTCTGCCACCCTAGGTAGAAGATTCGCTGTATTACTGGGCAGCCAAACTTGATGTGTGGCTGCAATTTGCTGAGTTTGCATTGGGGAAGCTGTCCTGCCCGGCCAGTAATGTGGCATCAGAGTGGGTGTTCAGTGCGGCGGGGACCATCATTACCCCAAGGAGAACCTGCTTGTCCACCCGAAATGTGGAGAGACTGACCTTTGTCAAGATGACTCTGGCGTGGATCGGCCAGGATTTCCACACACCAATGCCTTATGCATCAGATTATATCAGCATGAAGCCTCACCAAAACTTTGAGAAATGAGTCTGGATTCTTCTGGCTACCTGCCTCAGCTACTATTATGATGCTGCCACCCACCTGATGCCACACATCTGCTGCCAACTGCTCCATCTGCCACCCACCATCTTTACCAGGGACTGGTATTGCCACCTGCCTCCACACTCTGTCATTCTGCCACTCTGTGGCTTACTAATATTGCTGCCATCTTCTCAACCTGTCATTGTGCCACTCTGTGGTCTAGTGATGTTGCTGCCACCTCCTCACTCTGTCATTGTGCCACTCTGTGGGCTAGTGATGTTGCTGCCACCTCCAAACTGTGTGATTGTTCCACTCTGTGGCCTACTGATGTTGCTGCCACCTTCTCAACCTGTCATTTGCCACTCTGTAGGCTAGTGATGTTACTGCCACCTCCACACTCTGTCATTGTACCACTCTGTGGGCTAGTGATGTTGCTGCCACCTTCTCAACCTGTCATTGTTCCAATCTGTGGCCTACTGATGTTGCTGCCCCCTTCTCAACCTGTCATTTGCCACTCTGTGGGTTAGTGATTTTGCTGCCACCTCCACACTCTGTCATTGTGCCACTCTGTGGGCTAGTGATGTTGCTGCCACCTCCATACTGTGTGATTGTTCCACTCTGTGACCTACTGATGTTGATGCCACCTTCTCAACCTGTCATTTGCCACTCTGTGGGCTAGTGATGTTGCTGCCACTTTCTCAACCTGTCATTGTGCCACTCTGTTGTCTAGTAATGTTGTTGACCACTGTATCACTGGAACACCCTTTGGTTTCCTAATGCTGTTTCCACCCTCCACCACTCTATAACGTTGCCACTACGTTTGGTTTTCCCCTTCTTTTAATCCATCAGAAGGAATGAAAAGGATCAGGATTGCCTGATGATTAGCTAGTCAAAATCAGGAGTAGATACAGAACACAGAAGACATGAAAATATCCCATTAACTGGTCATCTCTGTTTTGAATCAACTCATGTTTGTTTTTGGCTTTAGCAATATTGATGGACTATTGACTGATTGAAAGTGGACACTGAACGTTGAAAGGAAGTGCAAAATGATCAGTGACGTCAACACAAAATTACTGCTGACACTCTTTCCACTCTTTCGGTGGGCTCTACATGTATCACTGTTTAAGAGAACAGGTTCTGTCATAATCTGTGGAATCATCTGATGTAAAAGGAGTGCGCTATTGTAGGATCTTGGCCCTCAGCTCGGTTCTTTCCAGCTGGCACTGACATTACCTTGTCAGGCTGCATTCCCATTTCAGTTATTTGGTCAGTTTTGCCCGTGTAACTGCCCAGAGAAGGGAAGTGTGAAGCGATTCTAAGAGCAGCGGCTGTCATATACAAGTCATACTAAAACACAGCATTGTATGAAGACCAAACCACGCTCCCTATGCATATTTGAGCATGGCACAATGTTCTACAACACCCTACAGGCTCTCTGCAGCCAGAAAATAGCTGTTTTTTAACGCGATTCATCGTGAATAAATTCGGGCCAAAAAGAATTTTGCCGAAAAATTTGGCGAACTCAGGGAATCAAATTTTTGAAAAATTCGCCCATCTCTAATCCTGCTATTCAGCGACAGCCCCAAAACTTCACTGCTCTAGAAGATATATGTATGGAGGAACATATCAGCAACAGTGTGTACCAACCTTTTGAAGACTTACAGAAAACGTTTGACCTCTCTCAACAAAGGATATATAACAAAGTATTGAGATGAACTTTTGCTATTGACCTAATACTTATTTTTCACCCCAAAGCTGTAAAAATGAACTTTTCTGCACTCAGACTAATTTTCAGCAACCACCCATTTGTTTCTATAGAAGATTTGGAGATGGTGTGTTATACAATTACTGAACCCCCAAAAATGCAAATATTAATTTTTCTTCAATCAGAATAATTTACTACAAACAACCACAGTTTCAAATTAATTTTATTCTATGGGAGACTGGGTAACAGTCTGTTATGTAAGAACTCTGCCCACAAAAGTTGAAAAATGTAATTTTCTTCTATTCGAATAATTGGCAGCACACAACCAGTATTTGAAGTAGAGTTCTTTCTATAGTAGATTTGCTAATGGTGTCTTCTGCACTAGCTGTATCCACAAAGCAGCAAAAATCACCTTTTTGGGCCTCCAAGACAATTTTAAAGGACCAACCAATATTTGAAATAGATTTGTTTTTATGGGACATTTGTTAATGGCCTCTTATGGAAGAACTCTGCTTCAAACACTAGAAAAAGTTTTCTTCTTGAGTGCCAAAAATGTGCTGCAAGCAAATAGTATTACAAATAGATTTCTTTCTATGGAATATCTGTTAACGGTGTCTTAAAGAAATACCCTGGCAGCAACACTGCGACACAGAACTCTTCTGGAATTCCTATAATTTTCAACTAGCAAATAGGATTATAAATAGAATTTTTTCTATGGAATATCTGTAGAATGGGATCTTATGGAAGAACACTGGCGAAAAGTGTTCTTAAATCCCTATAATTGGCAACTAGCTAATAGGATCAGAAATAGAATTTGTTCTATGGAATATCTGTAGAATGGGGTCCCATGGAAGAACCCTGTCAGCAAGACAGCAAATCACAACTGTTCTCGTACCCTATAATTAGTAAATAGGATTATAAATAGATTTTTTTTTCAATGGAATATCTCTTGAATGGGGTCTTATGGAAGAACCCTGGCAACAAGTGTTCTTAAATCCCTATAATTGGCAACTAGCTAATAGGATTAGAAATAGAATTTGTTCTATGGAATATCTGTAGAATGGGGTCTCATGAAAGAACCCTTGCAGCAAGACAGGAAATCACAAGTGTTCTTAAATCCCTATAATTGGCAACCAGGAAATAGGATTAAAAATAGATTTTTTTTCTATGGAATATGTGTAGAATGGGGTCTTTTGGAAGTACCCTGGCAGTAAGACAGCAAATCACGAATGTTCTTAAATCCCTATAATTTGCAATGGTGTTTACCGTGTCTTCTCCACTGGCTGTACCCCCAAAACAGCAGACACGCACTTTTCGGCACTCAGACTGAAGATGTGAAAAATGCAGGCAGCAATTTAAAACTCCCTAACTTTTCTGTGTATAATTCCCTAGGCTTACTGTCCTCCATCTCCTAAGTAATCTAACTTGCAGCTTTTCCTTTCTAAAATGGTGTTGAAATGGAGTGCCTGCATGCATTCAAGAATGCAGACACAGAGCAGTGTGTTCAGTACCAAGCTTGAACTGGAAATGGTGTTCAACAGGCCTGTTCAGACCTCCACACTTCACGGAGTGAAGGCTCCAGCTACAAGGTAGCTGGAGCCTGGCCCTACGAGAGGTAACGTTAGTGTAGGTTCCCACCTGTATTGAGGTCCCTTTGCTGATTGGGATGTAGGCTTAAGCAGTTTTGATAAAAAATGTTAACTAAGAACCTCAAAAAAATATTTCATGTATCCTGAGTAGCAGAAATGCTTTCTCAAAAATTCCCTTGTGCCTTTTAGTGTGCTGCTGATATTGGATTTTGTTCCTATTTACAGCTCATGCTGCCCTAGGTACTATACCTGAAAATTCCCCTATCAACCCCTTCACACCCTGCTCACAAATTTATGCGTTGGCAGTGGTGTATATGGAGTGGTCTCACTCGTGCGCTCCATATGCGGTGTGTGCCTGCTAGATATAGTCAGCAACAGCCACTAATGGTCAAAATTGGAGGCCACAGAAATGCAAACAAGGCATTTAAATTATAAGCAAATGATAGCTCAGTCTATTGCAGCACCTGACCTCCTGCACCCCATCACAATCTGATTGCAGGTTGCCGTTCAGTTGCCATGTTGATACAGCATAAGCAGGATTTAATAGATGAATGAGAAGCCTGTATATGGCAGTACATTAGTACTGTAATGTTTAGGACAAGGGATCAAGTAATAACATGTTCAAGTAAATACTTGTTGTAGTAAATGAACATTTAAAAAAATATATAAATATTAAAAGTTCAAAACACTCCCTTTTACCATTTTAGGGCACATTCACATGCTGCTTTTTGATGCTTTTTTTGAGGCGCGTAATCCACACCTAAAAAACATTATTATATTGTAATGGCTTAAAGGAGTTTTACCATTGAACAAAAAGCTAGCTACAAGTCGGGATCAGTGAATTGGGAAGTGGCCTGCGCAGCTCTCCCCCATTTATTTCTATGGGTGTTTCAAATATAGCCAGGTAAGTGTGCTTGACCATGTTTGGCACTTCCATAGAAATTAACAGGAGGATGGCTGCCATGTGGGAACAAACCTTTAAGCAAAAAAAAAAAAAAGTTTTAAAAACATAAAAAGATTAGGGGCGACATGTACGTATGGGGCTGCGTCAGAAGTCTGGGTCTTTTCAGCCTGAAAACTGGCACCGGCCCCGTTTCCTATATTTTTATTCAGGCTCACTCTAATATCAGATGTAATACAAAGCGCCTGCGGCATTTTGTAATGTGCCCGAGATCGTGGGGCATGCTGGAGGTATGTAGCACTACAACCGTATGAAGCTGCACATTTATGTGTTTTTAACAAAAAATCCAGGCGCATTACTGCTGGAAAAGGTAAAACACTTTAAAAGTGATTTACCTGAGCCAGAAGTGTCGCTATGTAGCTAGAAAGTGCTAAATCTATGACCCGCAGTAGAATGGGTTCATAGATTCAGGCGCATTCTAAACTACTAATGTACGCAAAAAAATGGCTCCTGGGTGCCAAAAATCATGTATGTCGCCTTAAAAGTACAAAAACCCCTATTTACCCACTTATCATATAGAAGAAAAAAATACAAAAATTAAACATGATTGGCATGGCTCCATCCATAAAAATCCGATCATTTTTTTCCAAAAGTAATAAAACATAACAAAAACTATATAAATTTGAATACAGTTGATATGTCATTTATACCTCTCAATGAAAAAAACAAATAGTTCATTGAATAGCACAAGTGGAAGGTGAAGAGGAGAAAAATTAAAATGCCATCACTAAACAATATGGCATCAGGAACAAGTCAAACAGGGAGGCCATCGGGTTTGTTTAGAGATATTTTAAGGAAGTAATGTAGAAGGGAGGCATGAAAACATGTCCCTCTCTGTTTCCAAAAAAGCTGGGTGACAACTAGTTGGATTGCTAGCTTCCACTGCAGTTTTCCTACACAGCAGAACAGCCAAGTTCTGTCAAGTTCTACTGCAGTAATGGCATTATTGTTATGAGTTTACCATTCAGGGTACTGGGAAAGCTGGTTATCTGCATTTTCAAGACTATTATGGGTTCGCAATTTTCTAAGCAACGTGTGTTAAATTATTTCATAAAACATAAATTCACCTGTCTTCTATTAAGCCTGTTTTAAGTGACTTGGTAATGAGAAAGCTAGTTATCAAGCAACATGGTGGCCTTTGTACATATGCAGCAACATAAAATGTCATATTTACAGCAAGGAAGGAGTAATGTATCTCAATAGGCAAAAGCACTTTGTTGTTGGGTGAGGAATTATCGCCTTTTACACACCACTAGGTATTTGAATATTTCAAAAGGCTTATGGAAAGAGAGTTGAACTTTACAGCGCCATCAATTGGACGTAGCAATCCTCAAGTCACATGTGGCTCACTGAGCCTTTCAAAGGAAAAGGATTCAAGAAATGCCGGTTTTCATATGCATACAGCTATTTTGACGTGGTTGTTACTTGAAACAATATGTTCTTATATCATACCTCTCTTCTGCATTTACAATGTCCATAGGTTGTAGATGAGGAATGGGGGTTTTAGTAGCAGTAAACTAAGGCCGGGATGCCATACTTCACTGTCTGTAGCTGTAGTTTATCACACACATGGGCCACTGGTTCAGAATGAAAGTAATCTTTTTACCTTTCCTCCCAAATATATACCAATTCTGCTGGGGGACCACTGACTTTGTTGTTGCAGGGAGGTAGGAGCTCAGAGAAAGAGAGAGGAAGCTCATAAGACAAGCAGTCTAGCTCCTCTTTATTTTTGGCCCTGAACATCCTCTGCACAGCTACTGTGTACAGTTGTGCAGTGTCGGACCGGAGTACCCGGGGCCCACCAGATAAAGTTACTCTTGGAGCCCTCTCTTCAGCTATATGTAAAAGTAATCAGCAATCTCTGTAAAAGGCTGTTTACACAGTTTTACATGCTCACGTCCAAGGTATCCATCAGGTACTGTGAAGAAAGGTACCAATATTAGCTGCGCTCCCAAAGGTTATTTGAGCACTTAGTTCTACATCGACTATGTTTGCTATTTGCTGCGCATATGCTTTCCCTGGTAGACTACACTACTGAGTCCCACAGGAAAAGCATATACAACCGGCAAATTGAGTATGTGTAGTCCATATAGGACTATGTTCAATTAACCTTGATGAGACCACAGTGGCTAGGTTGCGGTTCACATCAGGGTACCTTTCCTCATAGTACCCTGCTGGATATCTCAAGCATGAGCAAGTAACGCTGTGTGAACGGTTCCTTAATTATGTAATTAAACACCATTAATTCATCAAATTCTAAAAAAAAACACTGTAACAAAGGGAATAAAATGGGGAGACTAGAAATTAAAAGAACCGATATTTTACAAGAATTTGGTTTACTGTAAAACAATCTGTCCCTCACTAGTTCCTCATATTCAGCATCCACGGTAATTTCACAGTCACCAAAAGATTAGGACAATCTCCAAATAGGGCTGTAAATACGCCTCCCCTATATACAAATCTATTACTCGCCCTGCAATCCCCCTGCCTGATAGCGGGGTAATCACCACAATAGGTGCCTTACAATACACTAACCTCTGAGTCAAAAATACTTAGTTGTGGAAGCCTCCATGGTATAATGTCCCAGCCCAGGTATCATAAACAATGGAGGAAAAAATCCAGTGATGTCCCGAAGCGTTTCCCCCTTCTTACAGAAGGGTTCCTCAGAGGATTAAATGGATATTTACAAAGAAGGTGCCAATATGCAGGGAACCTATAGTTAAATTTAATGTGCCGCTGCTGATGTAAGGCGACACCCATTGGCTATGATGTGCATCAATACAGGCTGATCACATTGCAATGACTTACACACTATCACACAGTATACATAATGCATACACCACTCAAATTACATACACATCCTGCAAACACCATTCACACACAGCACACATTCCGCATACACCGCTTACACACCACTCACATCCCACATACACCACTCATTCACTGCACACTTCACATACACCATTCACACACATTCCACATACACCACTGACTCACACACCGCATACATCCTGCACACACTGTACACACATCCCTCACACACCACTCACAAACATCCTGTGCACACACTGCTCACACGTCCTGTACACACACGACTCACACACCGCACGCATCCCACACAAACCACTCACACAATACATGCATCCCGTACACACCACTCACACCGTATATGTTCTGTCTAGCAAGGCTGAAAGAATATTGCCAGATAGCCACGTATGCAATACTTGTTGTAATAGTGCCATCTGCTGGCCAAAGTTGTACAGTGCTTTATATAAGTGTTACAGATCCACTTTAAGACTGCAGAGAATTCTGGGAGAATGATGTCACAGGGGAATTGCATGCTGGGAAAAAAAGGGCCATTTCAGAGCAGAATCTGGACAGAGTCAGTGACACTTCACTGTCTCTCCTGTGCACTCATCTTTATCCATTTCTCCGACTTAGCCATAGTTTGGTAAGAGTTTGATCAGTATGCGTGATGTTAGTGTATTATAAAAACTGTTAATAGTTAGAAGCAGTTATTATCCGGGTACCTCATGTATTGTCTATCCTATGTGCTCACATTTTTTAGGCAGCCATGTTTTCTTGCCATGTGCTCCTGTACTAAAGAGTGTACTATAAATTCATTATCATGTTGTCATGCGGGTCACTGACATCTGTGTTTTCTGCATTGTTTGTATTTAACCACATAACTCTTCCTTCAACTCCATGCCTTATCCATTCACTCACTTTTCAAGCTGTTAACTAATAAAAAGAGTTAAAAGTTCAGAACAAAGTTTGATTTATTGGAAACATAGGAGAAGGTTTAGCGGGATGTCGGAATACAACAGTGAAACATGTAAGAAGACAAAACCCAGTAAAACAGCTGCTAGTCACAAGCGATAGTGGATCAGACTATACGGAGCCGCCATCACTCACATAGTCATACACAAGACTATTGCAGCGGCTGCCATATTGTTGCAAGCACGAGTGAGCACCCCACCAGCACGTGCACGCAATCCAGACTACGCTGAATCCCTCCTATGCAGTTTGCAGTCTGCAACCAGACACACAATGTCTGCTAGCCAAGCATCTTCACTCAAGACAAGGTCCTATGCAAGCCGCTCTAGCAAGACTTCAATAAAGGAAATGGCTGCTCTTGCTCGTGCTGAAGCCGAAGCCGCCAAAGTAAAATCATCCTTTGCAGCGCAAGAAATGCACTTAAAGCAACAGAGAGCATGCGTAGAAGCTTCTTTTGGAAAGACTTGCCGCAGACAAAGAAACAGCAGCCGCAATGGCCAAAGCAGAGTTCCTGGAAGCTGTGAATCCTCCGCATCTGAAAAACGCAGCAGCGAACTCGGGCCAGACCTAGAGCGTCAGGACACAGCACAGAGCATCTCAGAATACGTCCACCAGCATTCCAGAACAGATGACAACCATCATAAACTTCATCAACCAGCCTACACAGTTTAAACCAGAGATCCTACCTGGAAACACAGTACCTCAAGCAGGAAGGTGTGCAACAAAGCGACAACAACTACAACCGCCATTCTGCTGAACAGAAGATATGACCTCGCCCCCCATTAAAGGGACACCCTTTTGCTTCAGAACGGTATTGTAACAGACTATCCCAAGCCAGAAGCCCAAAAAGGGTATGATGATACACCTTACACACACCTGACAATGGCACACCAGCTCATATAGACAGTAACCAGGCCTCCATGAACTTTGCTAAATTCCTTGCGAAACGGGAGCTGGTTACAAAGGGACTTGTAAAGTTCAATGATCGTCCTGAGAACTACCGAGCATGGCGTACCTCCTTTCAGAATGCCATCAGAGGTTTAGACCTTTCCTGTAGCGAGGAATTAAGAGACCTCCTGGCAAAGTGGTTTGGGAAGCGAGTCTGCTGAACACGCTAAAAGACTCAGAGACATTAACATAAACTACCCTGTCACAGGCGAAAGGGATGGTGTGGGAGAGACTTGAAAAATGCTATGGGGTCCATAGAAGCGGTAAAAAGATGCTTTATATAAGAGACTCTATAACTTTCCCAGAGTAGCAAACAAGGGCTACCAGAAGCTCAGAGAGCTGAGTGACTTGTTAATGGAGGTACTGGTTGCTCAGGCAGAAGGGGGATCTACCAGGGTAGCGTTCCTAGACACCGCCAAGGGATTTAACCAATTGTACAAAAGCTTCCTTATAACTTGCGGGAGAAATGGATATATGCACGGTTCTCGTTATAAACAGACTCATAATGTACCATTTCCTCCTTTCAAAGTGTTTGTAGATTTTGTTACTGAACAGGCGAGAACAGAAAATGATCCCAGTTTTGATTTTACTATGTCAGTAACACTGCCCCTGATGTCAAACCTCATAAAACATCAGTGGCAGTCCACAAAACAATGTTACTTCCTCAGGTTTTCCTTACAGGGCCCTAAGTCCCCCCAAGAGGATAACAGGCCCTATGGACCTCAAAAAGGGCATTGCCCCCCTACACAAGGAAACCGCATCATCTACTAAAATGTAAGTCTTCAGGGAGAAGCCCTAGAGGACCGCAAGATTTTCCCTCAAGGAGAACAACATCTGCTTCAGGTGCTGCGCAACAACATCGCCCCTTCGCCAGGAACTGCGAGGCCAGTGTGAAATGCACAGAGTGTGGCAGCACAGAACACAACACAGCTCTACACCCTGGACCACCCTCAAAATACCATCACAGGCTAAAGGGAGTGGTTAGAAAAGCAACAAACACCGACATAGAAGACACCCAGATAGTCACCTCTCAGTGTACGGAGATAGGCAAGGGACTTGTAGGAGGAAAGTCCTGTTCTAAAATCTGCCCTGTCAGGGTATACGCAGCAGGCCACAGAGAAAAGGCAATCAAATATATGCAATCTTAGACGATCAGGGGCAACAGGTCTCTAGCTAAGTCCACCTTCTTTGACACCTTTGGCATCAAAGGCCCAGCTCTCCCTACTCCTTAAGGAAAAGTGCGGGTACTGTCGAGACGGCGGGGAGGAAGGCAACCGGGTACAAAGTTGAGCCCATGGATGGCCAAACCTGTTTGTCTCTGCCAACCATACTGGAGTGCAATCAATTCCCGACAACAGGTCAGAGATACCTACACCGGATTTTAGCTGAATTTCCCCCCCCATTTGAAGCGTAAAAAAGCTCACCTCTACCAGAGCTAGACCCAAGGCACCGATTTTATTACTCCTTGGGAGAGATTATACTACGAGTCCATAAGGCTAGAGCGCAGATTAATGGTCCTCAGATGCTCCATAGCCCGAGACTAGACCTAGGATGGGGCATCATAGGAGATGTCTGTCTAGGAGGGGCAAACAAGCCGACCTCAGTCAACAGTATGCTCACTAGTACACTTGAAAATGGACGTCCTTTTCTCTTCCAACCTTTTCAGAGTATTTCCTGGTAAAGGGATTCCCACACAGAGATTCCCTTTCCTTGCCCGTTCACAGACCCTTCATGTGAAGACCACGCTTGTGACGGTGAGTCAAGACCACATAGGGTTTCACATTTTTCCACAGAACAAGAGAAGACAACAGGGTAGCATGTCCATAGAAAACAGGCTGTTTCTTGGACCCTAATGGATCGAAAAAATAGTAAAGGATGAGTCAAAAAGTTGGATTGCCACCTTTGCCCTTTAAACCCCAGAGACCACGCTTACCCAACAACAGAGAAAGTGTTTATGGTCGATTTGTCTCTCTCAGACAGAAACTCCAGAGGTCACTTAAGGACAAGACAACACTTCTTCGCCTTCATGGAGAAAAATATTCCCCGAACCATCCCTGCAGAGATTGCACCAGCGCTTCAAGACTCTGAAGAGTGTTGGTACCTCCCCATATTTGGCGTATATCAACCAAATAAACCAGTTCAGATAAGAGTAGTATTGACTCAAGTGCAAGGGGCGAAGGTGTCTCACTCAATGATGTCCTACTGTCAGGCCCAGACCTCAACAACAGACTTCTAGAAGTGGGTTCTACGTTTCCGCAGAGGGTGCTGTGGCATTATGGCTGATAACAACAGATGTCCACTGCTTTCTCGTAAAAGAAGAACACAGAAACTTCTTGAGGTTCTTTCTGGTACCGTGACAACAACCCCTGTAAAGACATCATAGAGTAAACCGGATGAGAGTGCACGTCTTTGGAAACAGTCCTTTCCCAGCAGTCCCCCCATCTATGGTCTCAGACATTCAGCCAGAGATTGGAAAACAAAGTACGGGTCGGATGCTAGATCCTTCGTGGAAAAGGACTTCATGTTGATGACTGCTTGAAATCCACACCCACTAACGAGGCAAGCAATCAGTCTTCCCAAAAGGGCCCAAGAAATGCTTGCTCTATCCAATTTGAGGCTGCACAAGATTGCTTCCAGCAGCCGAAACTTATGGAGGCCTTTCCCCTCTCAAAGACCACTCAGCAACCTAAAAGACTTGGATCTAGGCTGTGACTCCCTTCCTATGCAAAGGAGCCTTGGGTTGCTCTGAGATCTAAAGGCAGATGCTTTCACCTTCCAAGTCAACCCAAAAGAAAAGCCCTTCACAAAGCAGAGGTGTCCTGTCTGCCATAAACAGTTTATAATAAAGATCCTCTGGATTCGTACCTCCTTTCACTATCCAAGGTTAAATGGATGTTAAGAAAACTTTCACCCAAGACACAGCTGACTGGGATGACCCGCTCCCCACGGACAAAAGAGACTTTGTGGGCAAGTTGGAAGAAGTCCTTGGGGAAATTTTTGTCCAGCCTTCATGTGACACACCGTATGCTTCCGTGCCATCTACAGAATTCAAAATGCAAAGACTTTGTATCTTCTGTGATGCCTCAGTCAAAGCGATTGCAGCAGTGGCATATGTAAAAACTATAGATGTCAAAGACCAATGTCATATAGGATTTGTTATGAGCCGGAAAAATTGGCGCCATCCGTGAACACACAATTCCAGATTGGAACTTCTGTGCTGCTGTGCTTGCAGTGGAGTTGGCTGAACTCATAACAAAAAGACTGAACCTGAACTCAAGGAAGTTGAGTTCTACACAGACAGCAAGGTGGTCCTAGGATTCATCTGTAACGAAACACGACGCTTTATGTCTATGTCACAACAGAGTGCTGAGGATCATGGAGATCCACTAGTCCCAAACAGTGGCAAATATGTACCCACGCATCATAATCCAGCGGACCACGCAACCAGATCTGTTGCACCGAACCACCTGGAAAGACACAACATGGTTTACGGGTCCTGCATTCCTGAACGTTCAACGTCTTGCACTATCGAACCTGACATGTTTGAAAATGATAGAGCCAGATGACACGAAGAAATCCGCCCTCAAGTATCTGTTCTACGAAAAGGACATCTGAACACTGCCTCCAATCCCATCTTTTCAGCAGTTCTCAACCTGGAAGTCGCTTGTCCGTGCTATCGCTTGTTTATTCACATAGCTCAAACTTACAAGTCGACATTACCTGAAGAACAAGAATCCTGCAAGGGGTTGGCATCACTGCAAACATGCTTTCAACCGTTCCCCCAAACCCAGAAAGATCCAAGAACTTGATATTTTCACATCATACAAAATGAATGTTATGCTAAAGAACTAGACAACCTGAACAAAGGGCAACCGTTTTTTAAAGACAGTACTTTGAGAAAACTCGACCCAATTATCGACCAAGATGGGCTGCTCAGAATTGAGGGCCATCTTCAAGAAGCCAAAGTAGAATTTATGGAGAGAGCAAACTATTTCTCAGGCCAGTCGCAGAACTCTTTCTGTTGTTTTCTCCTAAAGAGCCTAGTGTGACATCAGTTGATGTCCCGGCGGGGGGTGTTCTGTCTAGCAAGGCTGAAAGAATATTGCCAGATAGCCACGTATGTAACACTTGTTGTAATAGTGCCATCTGCTGGCCAAAGTTGTACAGTGCTTTATATAAGTGTTACAGATCCACTTTAAGACTGCAGAGAATTCTGGGAGAATGATGTCACAGGGGAAGTGCATGCTGGGAAGAAGAAGGCCATTTCAGAGCAGAATCTGGACAGAGTCAGTGACACTTCACTGCTCTCCTGTGCACTCATCTTTATCCATTTCTCCGACTTAGCATAGCTGGTAAGAGTTTGATCAGTATGCTGTGGGTGTTAGTGTATTATAAAAACTGTTAATAGTTAGAAAGCAGTTATTATCCGGTACCTCATGTATTGTCCTATCCTATGTGCTCACATGTTTAGGCAGCCATGTTTCTTGCCATGGGGGCTCCTTGACAAGAGTGACTATAAATGTCATTATCATGTTGTCATGCTGATCACTGACATCTGTGTTTTCTGCATTGTTTGTAGTTTTAACACATAACTCTTCCTGTCAACTCCATGCCTTATCCATTCACTCACGTTCAAGCTGTTAACTAATAAAAAGAGTTAAAAGTTCAGAACAAAGTTTGGATTTATTGGAAACATAGGAGAAGGTTTAGCTGGATGTCGGAATACACACAGTGAAACGTGTAAGAAGACAGAACAGTATACACCATTCACACACTGTATACATCCCATATACACCACTCACACACTACATGTATCCCACATACCACTCATACACCATATACACCACTCACACAACGCACGCATCTCGCACACACCACTCGCACACCGCAACGCATCCCGCACACACCACTGACACCGCACGCATCCCGTATTCACCACTCACACACCATATACAGCACTCACACACCGTATACACCAATCACACACCATATACATCTCATACACACAACTCACATACCGTATACATCCCATATACAACACTCACACACCTTATACACTACTCACACACTGCATACATCCTGTGTACACCACGCCTACTTTTGCCACCCGCTGCAGAGGGTGTCACAAGGGAGCCTTATTTGTCTTGTGTCCATTAAGATTAGGGACAATTGCCCAAGTAGGAGGCTTGGGATCCCTTACTGGAGTTAGTAAATTGCTGTATATATAAGGCTTTGGTAGGTGGGTTTCCACCAGACTTGATAATGGAAAAGGAGCTATTCTTTTTTTCAGAAGTAGAAAGGGTTAAATGGTGAGGTTAGAAATCAGGTTTTTAAATAGTGTGTATAGAGGTTAAGAGTTATACATAATAAAAGTTACGTTTTAGTGTTTTATAGATAGAGAACTGATAGAGTTTAAGTTTGCCTATGGCAAAATAGTAAATATAATAAGTCTAACCTCCCACTCCTGTTTAACACTAAAAGCCCCCTGATTCATCCTCCTGCGCGGTCACGGTGTGCTGTATTCATACCACCACTGGCAAGACAGTGCCTGCTTAGCACTTTGCAGGCTCAGAATGGTAATACAGAGGAAAAAGAAGCATTGTAAAATGCTTGTAAGAAAAAAAAATGTAATTCCTTGCTGCAAATGCCGCCCCCTGAAAGGTTCCAACCTTAGGCACTGGACCTCCTGTGCCTAGAAGTAAATATGGTCCTGAGTGTGTGCCTTCTATTCTGTATGCATCCTTGAATGACTTTTTTACTAGTAATTATGATTTGTCTAATTGCCTCAATTTAAACCAAGCATCCATCCCAGCTGGGATGATTATGCCTTTTTATCAAATGAGCTGTCTGTATAGAAACTGTGACACTTATAAGATTTAATTCTTCTACTGACAATGGAAGTCAAGCACTGCACACAAGGGGCGACATGTATGATCGGGAGTTGCGCCTGTTTTCTGGCGAAAATGGCGCCTCACCGATCCGAATCCCCTGTTGGACGCAGTGATGCGATGTTAGGCGCAGCCTTCGCCACTTTCAGATGCGCCTAACATGAAGGGGAGTGTAATGGGCGCGGTGTGGGCGTTCTGAGGCGGGACGCGGCGCGTTCGAAAACTCCGAGGCATGCATGATCGCGGGTCGGCAAAGTGAGGCGCATTGCAGCGCTCGTCAGCTCCGACAGGCAGACCTAGTTGATTCTGGTCTAAACGAGCCGGAGGAGGCGACGTGAAGTGAGAACGTAACATGAGAGGAAACATATAGAATATCACAAAAGAAATCCATCTCAGCTCCGTGCGGCATGGAGTATGAATAAAAAAAAAATGTTTTTATTAGGTGTAAAACATTTTCAGAAAAAGAGCTCAAACCTTCTTTAATAAAACAAAAAAAAAAACACTTTCCAAAAATCTAGAACGGAGCAACATCAGGAATTAGGATCTTGGAAATTGCCGGGAAATACAGTAATTCAAATTCTGTACGCGCTTTTCATTGGTCGGCAGAAACCAGCCAATCAGAATGGGAGCGACAGGGACCCATTATAGCCTATGGAGAAGTATTGACCAATCAAATTCAAAGGCGGGACAGTTCAAAATACAGTAAAAATGCAGAAAAGAGCTGATTGGTTGAAGTAGCGGGGGCTTTGCAATCCTGGCCAATCAGAATAGGAGCGACAGGTACTCATTATAACCTATGGAGAAATATTGACCAATCAAATTCAAAGACGGGACAGTTCAAAATACAGTACAAATGCAGAAAAGAGCTGATTGGTTGAGCTAGCGGGGGCTTGGCTATCCCGGCCAATCAGAGCGTGAGCTACTTTCTCCCATTGCAGTCTATGGACAGATCGGAGCACTGAAATCTCAGAGCGTGAGGCATGGAGTATTAGTAAATAAATCGTTTTTATTAAGTGTAAAACATTTTCTGTAAAAGAGCTAAAACCTTCTATAAACAAACATAAATAAAATCCCTAACAACGCGTTTGTCGCCAAGACCGGCGCTACATAAGGAATTGCGATATTCGAAATTGCCGGGAAATACAGTAATTCAAATTCTGTGAGCGCTTCTTATTGGTCGACATAAACCAGCTAATCAGAATAGGAGCGACAGGGACCCATTATAACCTATGGAGAAGTATGGACCAATCACATGAAAAGGCGGGACAGTTCAAAATACAGTAAAAAGGCAAAAAAGAGCTGATTGGTTGAAGTAGCGGGGGCTTGGCTATCCCGGCCTATCAGAGCGCGAGCTACTTTCTCCCATTGTAGTCTATGGACAGATCGGAGCACTGAAATCTCAGCGCCGTGAGGCATGGAGTATTAGTAAATAAATTGTTTTTATTAAGTGTAAAACATTTCTCTGTAAAAGAGCAAAAACCCTTCTATAAACAAACATAAATAAAATCCCTAACAACGCGTTTGTCGCCGAGACCGGCGCTACATCAGGAATTGCGATATTCGAAATTGCCGGGAAATACAGTAATTCAAATTCTGTAAGCGCCTCTTATTGGTCGGTATAAACCAGCTAATCAGAATAGGAGCGACAGGGACCCATTATAACCTATGGAGAAGTATGGACCAATCACATGAAAAGGCGGGACAGTTCAAAATACAGTAAAAATGCAAAAAAGTGCTGTTTGGTTTAACTTGGGGGGGCTTGGCTATCTCGGCCAATCAGAGCGCGAGCTACTTTGTCCCATTGTAGTCTATGGCCAGATCGGGGCAATGAAATCTCGGCTCTCAGTGCCGTGCGGCATGGAGTATGATTAAAAAATTATTTTTATTAGGTGTAAAACATTATCTGGAAAAGAGCTGAGACCTTCTATAAACATAAATCAATCAAATCCCTAACAACGCGTTTGTCGCCGAGACCGGCGCTACATCAGGAATTGGGAGATAGAAAATTGCAGGGAAATACAGTAATTCAAATTCTTTAAGCTCTTCTCATTGGTCGGCAAAAACCAGCGAATCAGAATAGGAGCAACAGTGAACCATTATAATCTATGGAGAATTATTGACCAATCAAATGAAAAGGCGGACAGTTCAAAATACAGTAAAATTGGCAGAAAAGAGCTGATTGGTTGAGCCCAGGCGGCAGATATGAATCCACCAATCATATATAGTGCTTTGATTTTGAGTGGAGCAAGAAGGGTGCGATAGAAGGGCGCCCTAAAAGTTATTACTGTCTATGGGAAATATTCTAGTACTGTGATTGGTTGGGAGGAAGAGGGGCTCGTCCAGCTTAGCCATTCAGCGGCTGATCTACCTTCTCATAGAGTTCTATGTGGAAAAGTAATGCAGAGCGAGCTCTGTTTGTGATTGGCCAAGTTAAAAGAGGCGCGGTTATTTGGACCAATGGGAGAGCGAGCGACGCTCTTATGGGTTTTCTAATGCAATCTATAATAAAACTGTACATGGCCGAAATCAAATGATAAGACTCACGAAGTTGTGCCGATGTGTATATAAAATGAACAATAATATGGGGGTAACGAAAATAAACAAATAAATATGAATTCAATGAATTAATTTTTATTTCTTTATTTTCGTTTCACCCATATTATTGTTCATTGGCTAACGAAAATAAAGAAATAAAAATTAACTAATTGAATTCATTTTTATTTCTTTATTTTCGTTACCCCCATATTATTTTTCATTTTATATAGAGATGGGTACAACTTCGTGAGTCTTATCATTTGATTTCGGCCATGTACAGTTTTATTATAGATTGCATTAGAAAACCTATAAGAGCGTCGCTCGCTCTCCCATTGGTCCAAATAACTGCGCCTCTTTTAACTTGGCCAATCACAAACAGAGCTCGCTCTGCATTACTTTTCCCCATAGAACTCCATGAGAAGGTAGCTCAGCCGCTGATTGGCTAAGCTGGACGAGCCCCTCTTCCCCCCCAACCAATCACAGTACTAGAATATTTCCCATAGACAGTAATAACTTTTAGGGCGCCCTTCTATCGCGCCCTTCTTGCTCCACTCAAAATAGACGCACTACATATGATTGGTGGATTCATATCTGCCGCCTGGGTTCAACCAATCAGCTCTTTTCTGCCTTTTTTACTGTATTTTGAACTGTCCCTCCTTTTCATTTGATTGGTCAATAATGCTACATAGGTTATAATGGTTCACTGTCGCTCCTATTCTGATTGGCTGGTTTCTGATGACCAATGAGAAGAGCTTACAGAATTTGAATTACTGTATTTCCCGGCAATTTCGAATATCCCAATTCCTGATGTAGCGCCGGTCTCGGCGACAAACGCGTTGTTAGGGATTTGATTTATGTATGTTTATAGAAGCTTTCAGCTCTTTTTCAGATAATATTTTACACCTAATAAAAATGATTTATTTACTAATACGCCAGCCTCACGGCGCTGAGAGGCGAAATTTCATTGCCCTGATCTGGCCATAGACTACAATGGGACAAAGTAGCTCGCGCTCTGATTGGCCGAGATAGCCAAGCCCCCGCTAACTCAACCAATCAGCTCTTTTCTGTCTTTTTTTACTGTATTTTGAACTGTCTCGCCTTTGCCTGTGATTGGTCCATACTTCTCCATAGCTTATAATGGGTCCCTGTCGCTCCTATTCTGATTGGCTGGTTCATGCAGACCAATGAGAAGCACTCACAGAATTTGAATTACTGTATTTCCCGGCAATTTCGAATATCCCAATTCCCAATGTAGTGTCGGTCTCGGCGACAAATGCATTGTTAGGGATTTTATTTATGTTTTTTTATAGAAGGTTTTAGCTCTTTTACAGAAAATGTTTTACACGTAATAAAAACGATTTATTTACTAATACTCCATGCCTCTCGGCTCTGAGATTTCAGTGCTCCGATCTGTCCATAGACTACAATGGGAGAAAGTAGCTCGCGCTCTGATTGGCCGGGATAGCCAAGCCCCCGCTACTTCAACCAATCAGCTCTTTTCTGCATTTTTACTGTATTTTGAACTGTCCCGCCTTAGAATTTGATTGGTCAATACTTCTCCATAGGTTTTAATGGGTCACTGTCGCTCCCATTCTGATTGGCTGGTTTCTGCCGACCAATGAGAATAGCTTACAGAATTTGAATTACTGTCTTTCCTGGCAATTTCCAATATCCAGATTCCTGATGTAGCACTGTTTTTGATTTTTGAAAAGTGATTTTATTTATGTAATTTTTAGTAGGTTTGAGCTCTTTTTCAGATAATGTTTTACACCTAATAAAGGCTATTTTTTGATTCATACTCCATGCCGCACGGACATCTTTAATGATTTTTCGCTGTTTTCCAGCCTGTCTCGAATCGGAATACATGTTCGGCGCAGTCCCGCATTGCGCCTAAGTCACGCAATGCGCCCCACACACTGGCAAGGCGCGGTGAACTTTTCCCCGCATGTATGAGCGCACCTCCTCGAACGGCGAATATTAGGCACAGTCCCGCACTGCGCCTAAGTCCCCGCACTGCGCCTCACACACTGGCGAGGCGTGGCGGACTTTACACGGCATGTATGAACGCACTACCTCGGGCGGCGAATCTTAGGCGCAGTCCCACACTGCGCCTAAGTCCCGCACTGTGCCTCACACACTGGTGAGGCGCGGCGGACTTTACAATGCATGTATGAGTGCACCTCGGCGCCGACAAACATGAGGCGCAAATTTCGCCAGAAAACTGGCGAAAACGTGCTCTCCGACGCGGGGAGATTCATACATGTTGTCCAAGAATCACATTTGTTTAGTCCTATGATTTCACACATCTTTGGTCTGAAAGATCCCAACTCCTTTTCTGACTTTGTGACCAGAACTGTAGCTTTATTGGAGAAATACAACATGAATGCTTGGGCATAACTATACCCTTAGTAGCCTTAGCAGATGCTATGGGACCAAGAAATTGAGGTCCCCAAGCTGATGTAAAAACAACTTAAAAGGTTGGTGGCTTTCAGCTGTCTAGTACTAGTTCTCTGTTATATGATGCTATTATCCATACTTTTAATTATTTCCCCTGTCTCAGTTATAAGGGGGCCACTTTATTTATTGTATTCCTTTGTATAACGCTGTTATATTCCACAGCACTGTACAGAGATAGTCATTATGTACATTGGTTCCTGTGCCCATTGGGGCTCACAATCTAAATTATAGATTGACCTAACAGTAGTGTGGGGTTAAACAGAGTACCTGGAGGAAACCCACACAAACACAATGTGAACATACAAGCTTATTGCAGATGTTATCCTTGGTGAGATTTGAACCCAGGACCGTAGTGCTGCAAGGCAACAGTCCTAACCACTTAGCAATTGTGCTTTCCATTTAGTTTTGGTTTTGGGACCCTACAATTCTCCTTCCCCCACCCCTGCAAAGTTAAATTGTTGATGGTACCAAGAAAAGTTGCTGTAGAAAAAGAATGAAAAGAAAAAAATATCCAACATTTGGTAATAATATGTCCATTGGGTTTCATTGTTACTTACTAAACAGAGCAGCTGCCAGCTGGGGCTGGAGCTTGGTAATTTTTCAGTTCACCTTGATCTCCTCTGGCATGCTGATTTACCCTATTTGACTTTGGATAATTTTCCTCCGCCATGCTTAGTTTTATATTGCTGATTGATTTTCAGGTTATAGATGTAGCTCTGCAGCACTTTATTATTGATTTACAATTTAAGCTAATAATTTAGTTCTTCTATGCTTTATTTTTTTTTTTTCTTGTGCTAGGCATAAGCAATTTTTGCAATATTTATTGGCCAATGTTTTGTGTATTTATATATTTGTAATCTGATTTTCAGTTTGTAATTTGATTTATTTATTACATTTACAATTTTTAAGTTGTGGATGAATCGATTTTATACTATAGTATGATAATGCTGTTTTTCCACAATTACATTTGTTTCCGTCTATCTTATAATGTAATGATTGGCCTCTCTCCTTCTCTAAGGAACAGTTATTCTTTAGTGCTCTGTATGTGTCTATGTGCTTCCTTTTTGTGGCTCCATATTCTCCCTTGAAGATTTGACAGTAGCAGTATCCATTGCTTTAACAATACGGCAGGTAATGGGGCATGGCAAGATTCTTGTAAGATTCCTTACCTTCCCCTGAAGTTAAAAGATTGTTTAATTTTAAAAGACTATTTACTTGCATTAAAAGATAACTCGTTTTCTTGCTTTATTGTTCCGATTGCTATTGCTTTGCAGATGTAATGTAAATACAATATTCTATTTATAGTTACATAGTTAGTACAGATGAAAAAAGACACATGTCCATCAAGTTTAACCAAGGTGGGGAAATGTGGATGAAGGAAAGGAGATAAAGAGCTTTTTAAGTTTAGCTTCCCCTACCGATGAAGGCTTTGAAACCAGTAAGGCAAGAACCAATCTGCCCTTAGGAAAATTCCATACCTGATCCCAAAGTTGCCATCAGAATGGACCCAGATATTTTATATGGCTACATACATATACATAGTTACATAGTACGGCTGAAAAAAGATATGTGTCCATCAAGTTCAACCAAGGGTGGGTAAAATGTGGTTGGAGGGCGGGAGACAAGGAATTTAAGCTCAGCCTCTCAACTGGTCAAAGCCCTGAAACCCACAAGGCAAGAACCAATCTGCTCCAGTAGAGACCCCATCTCTGACCACAGAACTGCCATCAGCCAGGATCCCGAATTTTACATAGCTTTGTACGCATTAATGTTATTTAATTTCAGGTAGTTATCTAAGCCTTTCTTGAAACTCCCAACTGTTCCTGCTGTGACCAGCTCCTCAGGCAGGCTTTTCCACAGATTTACAGTTCTTACAGTGAAGCACGCTTTTCTCCCCTGGAGATTAAATCCTTTTTTCTCTAGCCGAAGGGAATGTCCCCTTGTCTTTTGAGGGGGCTTTACTTGAAATAATTTTTCCCCATACTTTTTGTAGGGACCATTTATATATTTATAAATTAATCATATCCCCCCCGAAGCCGTCTTTTCTCAAGACTAAATAAGTTCAATTCTACTAACCTCTCCTCATAACTAAGATGTTCCACTCCCCTTATATATGAATATCATTTAGTAGTAAGTGGTTATCTAAGCCTTTCTTGAAGCTCTCAACTGTTCCTGCTGTTACCAGCTACTTAGGCAGACTATTCTACTGATTCACAGTTCTCATAGTGAAGAAGACTTTTGTTCTCTGGAGATTGAATCCTTTTTTCGCCAGATGAAGGGAGTGTCTCCTTGTCTTTTGAGGGGGTTTTAAATTAAATAGCTTTTCCCCGTACTTTTTGTAGGGGCCGTCTATATACTTATATAAATTAATCATGTCTCGGAGCCATTTTTTCTCAAAACTAAATAAGTTTAATTATTTTAACCTCTCTTCATAACTAAGATGCTCCATTCCCATTATTAGTTTGGTTGTTTGTCTTTGCACCCTCTCTAGCTCCACAGCAACATTTCTATAAACTGGAGCCCATAACTGAACAGCATAATCCAAATGAGGCCGCACCAGTGCTTTATAGAGTGGTAATATTACATCGCTGTCCCACAAGTCCATGCCTCTTTTAATACATGCCAATATCCTGCTGGCCTTAGAGGCAGCTGACTGACATTGCATGCTGTTCTGTGAATCTACAGATTCACCCAGATTCTTCTCAACAAGCGATTCTCACAGTTCCCCCCCCCCCCTCTCCCAGGACATAAAATGCCTACAGATTAATAGTACTCGATGCAGAACTGAACATTTATCCACATTGAACCTCATTTGCCAAGTGGATGCCCAAACACTCAGTGTGTCCAGGTCTGCATGTAATTTATGAACATCTTCCATAGATTGCCCTACACTACATAGCTTAGTGCCATCTGCAAAAATGGAAACAGCACTATTAATACCCTCCCCTATATAATTAATAAATACATTAAACAGAAGATGACCCAATACTAAGCCTTGGGGTACACCACTTATAACCAGGGACCATTCAGAATAGGAGTCATTTGCCATCACTCTCTGTACGAACTGATAGCCAGTTTTTAATCCAATTGCACAGTTATTTTTAATCCTAGACTTTAATTTAACTAATAGACGCTTATGAGGGACAGTGCCAAACGCCCATGCAAAGTCTAAAAATACTATATTCACAACTGCCCCGCTGTCCATTCTACTCACCTCTTCATAAAAACAGATCAGGTTGGTCTAACAGCTTCTGCTGGCAATCAATTATAATTAGGGATGAGCAAATCGAATCTGACGAAGTGGATTCGTTTGGAATTTCTGGAAACATTAAATTTGAAACAAAACTGAATTTCCTGGAGATTCGTGGTAACAAATAATTTTTTTCTAAAGTGGCCACGAGCACATGGCATGAAATGGGCCAAAGAAAGGAACGCCCTCAATGACATGAAATGCAGACATGCAGCCAATCAGCAGCCAGACAGCTTCTGGGACGTCACAGCCCTATAAATATGCCAGTCATTTTACATTCTGCCACTTGCCACTGTGTCTCTTATGTACATGGATCTCTCTGCAGCAGCACTAGATTGCATTCTGTGGCAAATACTTCTGATTTTACAGTTTCTGGGGTGAAATACCTTTTTGTGTCATATACACACATGTTCCTGAACCAGTGTTTTTTATTTTGGGATATTGCTCTCTGTGCCAAAGAGTTACTTTTTTCACTTATTGTGGTGAACTATCTTTGAAACACAGTGTGTGTATTTCTCACATACACACATCTCCATTACAGGCAGGTTGTTATTTTGGGATATTGTTCTCTGGGCCAAACATTTTGATACTTTACTGTTCTGGTGAGTCAGAAGTCATCCTTCTTCCGGATGGTGACTATTCAGCTGTCACTACCCAGGCAAATCAGCATGGAGCGGGCCATTTGCACAAGTGACTCTGAGGGACTCCCTGCCTCCATCTCCACTGTATACTGCCATGGTGCCTTGTCATCTGCCTTGTCTTCCTCATCTCCCTCCACCTCCTCTGGCTTCTCCTGCTCCTCCTAAACTGTCACCTGGGTAGAAAAAGCACTAATTTTGCCAGAAATTGCTTGTGCTCCAATGTCCTCCTCCTCCAGTTGAGCCCCCACCGGACTCATGTGGCCGTGAGATGTAATCGCCAAGTCTCCAGTCCCCAGACCAGATAGATTTTGCAGCATCTGTTCCAGGACATAAAGCAGTAGAATGACGTTGTTCATGCCATAGTCCTGGCATCTGACAAATAATGTGGCCTCCTCAAGGGTCCTGAGCAAATAGCAGGTGTCACGCATGAGCTGCCACTGGCTTACATCAAAAATACACATTGGAGTACTTCTGTCCGCTTGGATCATCAATAAACCATTAATGGCCTTTCTCTGTTCATAGAGTCGGTCCAACATATGGAGGCTGAAATTCCAACAGGTGGAAACGTCACATATCAGCCTATGTTGGGTGAGGCCGTTCTACTGCTGCAGCTCAAAGAGGGTGTGCTTGGTGGTGTAAGAATGGCTAGAGTGCATGCAAAGTATCCTAGCCATTTTTAGAATGTCTTGCAGATAGGTGGAAGACTTGTGGAGCTGTTTAACAACCAGATAAAACATGTGTGACATGCAGGGCGCATGGCTGAGCCTTACTCAGCGCAGCGTGGACGCCATGTTCCTTCCATTGTCTGTCACCATGGTTCGATTTTCAGTTGTCGTGGAGAAAGCCAGGAATCTATTTCATCTTTCATGATGCGGAGCAGTTCCTCCCCTGTGTAACTTTGTTCGCCCTGGCAAACCAAGTGTAGAATTGTGTGACACCACCATGCCCTGCACATGTGGTATGCTGGAGGATCACTAAGACTTCTTGCTGCAGTGTAGACTGAGGTGGTGGAAGAGGAGTAAGCGGACATTGGTGCAGGATCAGCAGTTTGACAACGTGGAGGAGAAAGCGACGTCTCCTGTCCAAGTTGCTGGTGTGGCTGAGCAACAATCACTTTCACCCAGGGGGCCGTAAAGGACAGGTACTGTCCCTGACTGTAGTTACAGCTCCACATGTTCGCGTTGCCATGCACTTTAGAAGACACCGACAAGCTCAAGGACTGGCCCAGCTTCTCTTCTACATATTTGTGCAGGGCTGTAACTGCCTTTTTCGAAAAGAAATGATGGCTTGGGATTCTCCACTTCGGCTCTGCACAAGCCATCAGTTCTCTGAATGTTGCAGAGTCCACCACTTGAAAAGGGAGGGACTTCAGTACCACCAACTTGGACAGGAGCATGGTCAACTTCTGCACCATATGATGGCTGAACACATACTGATATCTCTTGGCAAACACCTCGGTGAACGACTGCTGCCACGATGAGTGGCGAGGAGCAGGAGCATCAGGACCGGTAGATGATGGGAAAGACAGACAGATCTCTTCGGCAGAGGTGGTGGAGCCTTGACTGACTGAAATGGGATGTGTGCCACCGGGTGCTGCTGCTGTTCCTGCGGCAGGATGGACCACAAAATCTGAGTTACGCTTCTTCCAGACTACTGGATGGTGACGCTGCATATGTTGATGCAGGGCCATGGTGCCAACATTAGGTCCTTGGCCACGCTTCACTTTCTGTCCACAGATTCTACATATACCCATGTTCGCCTCCTCCGGTGTCTTGGCAAAAAACTGTCACACCGCCGAGTGGCTGTTTGGCTCCTGACTTTGCACTGCTGCCACCCTACTGACTCGTGGCCACAATACCGACTTGCTGCCTGCGCCACTGCCTGATGCGCAAGCTGCCACCCTTTTCTCCCGACGATGATGATAAAGCCTTTGCTTCACCCAGCTCCCAAGTGCGATTGACTACATCATCATCAATTAGTGTTTACCCATCACTGCGATCCTCCTCAACGGTCTCGGTGTACAGAGCCTGATTGCTTGCAACATAACCCCCCTTGCCACTCTTCTCATCACTAGTTTCTCACCTACTGCAAGACGCAGCGGATGTCTGCCCCACCTCTTTATTGTCCAGTAGGTGCCCACTGTCCTCAAATAGTTCATCCTCGCTGTATAGTGGTGCATAGCCCACAGCACATGGTAGTTCTCTGGCTGAGGGAACCGAATGGGACAGAGGCGGATTGAGGACATGTGAGGGCCCCTGACCTATTCCTGGGCCATGCCAACTAAGAGTTGTGTGACGAACCCACCGACTCTTAGCTGGGGTTGTCAGATGTCATTTGGGAGGAAGATGGATGACCTAGTCAACCATTCAACAACCGTTGGATTGGTGGTCAACACATGGCTGCTAGATGATATCAGTATCTCTGGCCTCGCCCAGTGACCCCTGCTACGACGTCCCCTTACTGTGCTTCAACCTGTGCCTGCTCCAGGAACATTTGTGCGAGTGCCCCACCCATGTTAAGGGTCTGCCTCCTTTCTGTCTGACATACTGTTTGATCAAAAATTTACAATAAAACAAACTCTGTTTAATGTAGATGTGTGTATATGACAAATACACACGCTGTATTTCAAAGGTGTTTTACGTTATAAGTGAAAAAAGTAACTCTTTGGCACAGAGAACAATATCCCAAAATAATAACCTGCCTGTAATGGAGATATGTGTATATGACAAAAACACAAGCTGTATCTCAAAGGTATTTTTAGACAAAATACAAGGTATTTGTCAAAATTAATGCTGACACCTTCTCCACTCTTTTGGAGGTTAAAGGGGGGGGGGTTCTACATGTACCAGTGTTTAAAAGAACAGGTTCTGTTATAATCTGTACAATCATTGGATGATGGTGTAAAAGGAGTGCGATCTTTGATGATATAGCTGGATCTTGGCTCTCTTCTTGCTTCTTTCTAACTGGCGCTGACATTACCCTGCCAGGTCGCTTTCCCACTACAGTTATTTGGTCAGTTTTGACCCTGTAACTGTCCAGATAAGTGTGAAGCGATTCTAAGAGGGGCGCCAGTCATCTGCGTATCATACTATAACACAGCATTGTTTCAATACCAAACCACGCTCCCTATTCATATTTCTTTATGGCACAATGTTCTACAACACCACACAGGCTCTTTGCAGCCAGTAAATAGTGATTTGTTGTGAATAAATTCGGAACAAAACAAACTTTTGGGAAAAATTTGGCGAATCGGCCGATAAAATTTTTTGAGAAATTCACTCATCTCTAATTATAATGTTATATTCAGTTATATATTCCTATATATAGTCCCTTATGAACTCCTTAACCAGTTTTTTCCCAGTAGATGTTAAACTGGTATATAAATACCTGGGCAAGATCTAGAGTAGAGATGGGCAAATCGATTCTAACGAGTGAAATTAGTTTAGAATTTTAGAAAAACTTCGGTTCTGCACGAAGCCAAAGTTTACGGTACTTTGCGGGAATGAATCGTCTTTTTTTCTGAAATGGCCATGAGCACATGGTGTGACCTGGGGCAGAGAACTCTGGGAGAAAGAAAGGAACACCCTCAATGACATATGCAGACATGAAGCTAATCAGCAACCAGCGGGCTTCTGTGATGTCACAGCCCTATAAATAAGGATGTCATGTTAAATTCTCACACTTGTCAGTGTGTCTTCTGCCACAAGCATCTACCTACTGCAGTATTATATTGCACTCTGTGCAAAACAAACCTGTTTTTTAAGCTTATAGGGTGAAAGACCTTTACATGTGTGTGTCATATACACACCTGTTCCTGAACCAGAGTTTTTTATTTTGTTTTTTTTAGTTTGTAGAGTATTATCCCTAAAATACAGGGTGAATGTATTTCTGCCCCATATACGCCTGAATTCCATCTGGTTATTTATGTAGGGTATTTTATACCCAAGGGTTAAGATTTCTTCTTGTTTGTGGGGTAATTAGGAGTCAAATACAGGGTCTCTGTTTTTCTGCCCAATATACGCCTGAATTCCAGCTGGGTAGGTCTGTAGGGTATTTTATACCCTAGGGTTAAGTTATCCTCTTGTTTGTGGAGTAATTAGGGGTCAAATACAGGGTGTGTGTATTTCTGCCACATATACGCCTGAATTCCATCTGGTTATTTCTGTAGGGTATTTTATACCCAAAGGTTAAGTTATCCTCTTGTTTGTGGAGTAATTAGGAGTCAAATACAGGATCTATGTTTTTCTGCCCCATATACGCCTGAATTCTATCTGGTTATTTCTGTAGGGTATTTTATACCCAAGGGTTAATTTATCCTCTTGTTTGTGGGGTAATTTTGAGTCAAATACAGGGTGTGAGTAGTTCTGCCACATATACGCCTGAATTCCATCTGGTTATTTCTGTAGGGTATTTTATACCCAAGGGCTAAGTTATCTTCTTGTTTGTGGGGAAATTAGGAGTCAAATACAGGGTGTGTGTATTTCTCCCCATATATGCCTGAATTCCATCTTTTTAATTCTGTAGGGTAATTTATACCAAGGATCAATTTATCCTCTTGTTTGTGGGGGAATTTGAGTCAAATACACGGTGTGTATTTCTGTCCCATACACGCCTGAAATCCATCAAGTTCAGAATGTGGGTGTATTTTAATCAGTGGCCAAGAGTTAATTTATCTATTTTTTGTGGAGAATTCTCTGTCAAATCCAGTGTTTGTGCATTTCAGCCCTACATACATCTCATATCCATACAGATCAGTGTATTGTGATACTGTTATCTATGGCAAACAGTTAATTTTTTCACTTATTATTACAAAAGAGTAAATTTGTAATAATTTGCATTGATGTCACTAATCAATTTGCCCTTCCTTTGATCCTTCATTGTTCACTTTCATTTGGTCAATAATTCATCATTGCTTAAGCCAAAAAAAAACAGGAGTTGATCCCAAAAATAATAAGTAAATGGAATATTTGCATGTCTTCTGTTTTTTGTATCCACTCCTGCTTTTGGCTACCTAGTCATCAGACAATCCTGATGCAAACAAAGCACCATGTCATACTAGCCTTATGACTTCTCCGAAGACCCAATCTGTTGTGTTTGTCCTTTTCAAACCAAATGTCATAGAGTGGTGGAGGGTGGAAACAGCATTAGGAAACCATAGAGTGGTCGACTGAGAGTGGTCAGTTGGTAGCAGCATGAGTAGGCCACAGAGTGGAAAATGACAGATTGTGGAGATGGCAGCAGCATGATTAGGCCACAGATTGGCACAAGTACACAGTGTAGAGGTGGCAGCAGCAACAGCATCAGGCCAGAGAGTGGCACAATGTCATAATTTTGAGGTGGTGGCAGCTAAGTGACATAATGAGGAAGTAGCGGCAACAGCAGCATCAAGCCAGAGAGTGATATGGTGACATAGCCTGGAGGTGACAGCAGCAGCAGCATGAGGAGACCTGAGTGGTGAGGTGGCAGCAGCATCAAAAGGTTACATAATGACCCAGTGAAGAGTGGGGAGGTGGGTGGCAATACCAGTCCCTGGTTAGGATGGTGGGTGGTAGAAGGAGCAGCTGGCAGCAGATGTGTGGCATCAGGCGGGTGGCAACCACAGAATAGTATCTGAGACAGGTAGCCAGAAGAATCCAGGGTTCAGGGTCTGCTCCAGGTGCTGCTGCTGGCGGGTACCTAAATCACTAGGGGGGGTGAAGAAAGCTGCTAATCAACTCCAGACTCAGGTTGCTGCAGATGGAGCTGGTACTGCTCTTACAACTCCAACCTCTCACCACAGCTGTGGCAGTGGTACGTGAGCACTGAGGAAACCCCCGGTCAGACCTGCGGGAGGATGGACGATGGCACAAATAGATCTCTCTATCATTACGAATGGCTGCACTCTCTCACTGACACCACAAGTCCGCTACTTTGAGATACCCTTTGACTCCAATCTGGCCTTTCAAACCACACATCCAAACCCTTACTCTTGCCTCAACCTGAAAAATATCTCCCGAATCTGCTCATTCCTTTACTTTGAAAGTGCAAAAATGCTTGTCCATTCCCTTGCCATCTCACGCCTAGACTAATGCAACATCCTTCTCTGTGGCTTCCCATCTAGCACCCTCACTCCCCTTAACTCTGCTGCCTGTCTGATTCACCTCTCTCCTCATTACTCCTCTGCCTCTCCCCTTTGAAAATTCCTTCACTGCCTGCCCAGTGCCCCCACCGGACTCATGTGGCCGGGAGATGTAGTCGCCACGTTTTCAGTCCCCTGAACAGACAGATTTTGCAGCATATGTTTCAGAACATGAAGCAGTGAAATGACATTGTTCATCCCATAGCAGTGGCAACTGACAAATTACGTGGCCTCCTGAAAGAGCTTGAGCAAACGGCACGTGTCACGCATGAGCTGCCACTAGCTGACATAAAAATTACACTGGGGAGTATCCCTGTCCGCTTGGATCATCAATAAATCATTAATGGCCTTTCTCTGTTCATAGATTCCTCTCTGTTTTTCTCTGTTCATAAATTTTTTTCTGTTTCTCTCTGTTCATAGTTTCTCTCTTCTGTTCAGCTCAAGGAGGGTGTGCTTGGTGGTGTAGGAATGTCTAAAGTGCTTGCAAAGTTTCCTGGCCAGTTGTCTGAACGGTGCAGAGTCCACCACTTGAAAAGGGAGGGACTGCAGTACCACCAAGTTGGACAGGAGCACAGTCAGCTTCGGCACCTTGGGATGGCAAGACGCATACTGCTTGGCAATAGTCTCGGTGAATGACTGCTGGCACCATGAGTGCCGAGGAGCAGGAGCATCTGGACCGGTAGATGATGTGAAAGACAGACAACTCCCTTCGGCAGAGGTGGTGGAGCCTTGACTGCCTGAAATGGGAGGCGTGCCACTGGGTGTTTCTACTGCGGCAGGATGGAATATCACATCTGAAATACATTTTTCCCAAGCCACTGTATGGTGACGCTGCATTTGTTGATGCAGGGCTGTGGTGCCAACATTATGTCCCTGGCCACGCTTTACTCTCTGCCCACAGATTCTAGATCTAGCCATGTTTGCCTCCTCCGGTGTCTTGGCAGAGAACTGGCACACCGCCGTGTAGGTGATTTTACCACCAATGCTCCGCACTGACTGACTGTTACCACCGCTGCCTCAGTGAGCCCCTGCGCTGCTACTTTCTGGAACCTGCAAAGTGAGTGGTCTAAATCGTGGCTGCTTGACTCCCGACCTCGCATTGCTGCCACCCTGCTGACTCCCAGCCACACTACCGACATGCCGGCTGAGCTACTGCCTGACGCACAAGCTGCCACTCTCTTCTCCCGATGATGATGATGATGACGAAGCCCTTCTTCCAGGGCTGGGATCAGGGCCGGGACAAGTCATTTTGGTGCCCTAGGCACATGAGGAAAACGGCGCCCCCCCTCCCGCATTCCCTCCCTCCCCCGCTGCGTGTAGTTGAGATTTAAAAATTACTGTAAGGGCTTGTTCAGACGACGTTTTTGTGATCCGTTTTACGGATCCATTTTATGGATCCGCAAAACGGATCTAACAATTGTCAGCGTGATTAACATTGAGTTCAATGGCAAAAGCGCATCGCTGTTCTCACAGGAGCTCTCCTGCACTGCGCTTTTCGCATCTGCTTTAAGAATTGACATGTCAATTCTTATTGAGTTTTATACAAGTGAAAGCCCATAGGAGATAATGGAGTGCGCTTTTGGCACCTGTCCAAAAGCGATCCACACTCCGGGTACATATCAGCTGCGCTTTGCATCCTGAAAGCGGATGCAAAAAGCGCAGTGAGCGGGGCTGGATCGCGGGACCGGCGCGGCTATAGGTGGATCGGCGCGGTGAGCAGGATGGCTGCAGGATGGATCGCAGGACCGGCGTGGCTGCAGGAGACACCTATGAATGGGGCAGGAGACAACTATGAATGGGGCAGGAGACAACTATGAGAGGGGCAGGAGACAACTATGAGAGGGGCAGGAGACAACTGTGAATGGGGAGAGAGAGAGAGAGAGAGAGAGAGAGAGAGAGAGAGAGGAGAGAGAGAGAGAAAGAGAGAGATATTAGCCCACTGTGCATCACAACATATCCCCCTGGCCCATCCCATGCACTAACCCAGCAGCAAGGTGAAGTGTAAATAGCTTATTGACTCACACTGTACTACTGCCCCTTCAATTAAAGTGACCTCTGTAGACTGTAGCTAACAGAAGTCTGCAGCCTGCAGGTAGTTAGTCTCTGCCTCACCCGACTCAGCTCAGCTCCTACCTCCGTGTCCGCCGCTGCCGCATAGAACATGCAGGAACCGGTCCAGAGTGAGGAACGTAGCTGCGTGGCGGCGTCTGTGGTCATATGCTCCGCAGAAGACGGCGCCGCGCAGCAGAGGAAGGAGGGGCGTTGGGCTGGCCGAGCAGCAGAGAGAGGGGGGGGGGCATTGGGCCGGCCGAGCAGCAGAAGAAGGAGGGACAGTGGGCGGACTGAGCAGCAGCACCAGCAGCCATTAGTAAGCTGAGCGCTGTGCTTCAGGCAGCCAGGCACCTGCTTCACTGTCACTCACAGTGTCTGTGTGTGTCTGTCAGACCACGGCACCGGGCAGCCTGCGTGAATAGCAGCGCCGCGCTTCAACATCAATCCTATTAGTCTGACTGTGTCTGTCAGAGCACTGGGCGGCCGGCAGCGCACTAATGTCTATGCGCGCAGCGCCCCCAACGTGACGGGCAGAGGTGGCGCCCCAGGCGATCGCCCAGCTCTTCCTATGCATTGTCCCGGCCCTGGCCTGGACGATGGGTAGTTGAAGGTAGGCGACCACCTAGGGCGCCACTTCATCCAAGGCAGAAAAGTGGATGCAAGGAGGCATGGAGTTGGCTGCATTTTCCATTTGGGAGACACTTTATGCCTTATTTAATTAGGGCACCAGAATAACTTGTCCCTGCCTTGCTTGCTTCACCCGTCTTCCAAGTGCGATCGGCTACATCGATTAGTGTTTGCCTGTCACCACTGTCCTCCTCAAAGGTGTCGCTGTACAGAGCCTGACCACTCGCAACGTAACATCCCATACCACTCTCCCCATCACTATTTGCCTGCTTCTGCAAGAAGCAGCGGATATCTTCCCCACTTCTTTGCTGCCCACTGTCCTCAAATAGTTCGTCCTCACTGTATAGTGGTGCAGAGCCCACAACACATAGTAGTTCTCTGGCTATGGGAGCCGAACGGGACAGAGGCGGGTTGAGGACAGGTGAGAGCCCCTGACCTGCTCCCAGGCAATGCCAAGTAAAGATTGTGTCTTACCGATGCAGTGTTGTCAGATGTCATCTGGGAGAAAGTGGATGACCTAGTCAACTATTTGAGAACCGTTAGCTTGGTGGTCAACACACGGCCGCTAGACAACACCGGAAGCTCTGGCCTCGCGGGGTTACCACTGCTGTGATGTCCCCTTACTGTGCTGCGACCTGTGCCTGCTCCAGGAACCTACTATTGCGTTATTTGACTCTGTAGTAGGATCTTGGCCCTCAGCTTCGTTCTTTCCTGCTGTCGTTGACATTACCTTGTCAGGCTGTGTTCCCACTTCAGTTATTTGGTCAGTTTTACCCCTGTAACTGCCCAGAGAAGTGAAGTGTGAAGTGATTCTAATAGCGGTGGCAGTCATCTGCGTGTCATACTAAAACACAGCATTGTATCAAGACCAAACCACTCTCCCTATGCATATTTGAGCATGGCATAATGTTCTACAACACCCTACATGCTCTTTGCAGCCAGGAAATAGCTGTTTTTTAACACAATATGCCGCAAATAAATTTGGGTCGAAACTATTTTTTGCGGAAAATTCTGCGAATCTGGCAAACCGAATTTTTGAGAAATTTGCCCATCTCTAGTTTATTCCCTTGATGACCGCTCACCGACTCTTGACGTTGGCTGGTGCAGGTCGTTCATCTGCAGTGACGTCTTTTGACATATTAGGTAGCCACATGACTGTAATAACCTGTAGAATTAATGTAACAAGTTATAAGTGTGAAAAGTGAATGGTGTAAAATATTTTGTAAACAATAAACAAAAAAATTTAAAAATGTTTCAAAAATGTTTTTAAAAAATCTGCAATAATTTATAAGTGAATTTAAACTATTCCCCCAAAAGTTACAACTTGTCGAAAATAAAACGAGGCCTCATACAACTGCATCATTGAAAAAATAAAAAAAGTTACGACTATTGAAACGCAAGGAGGCAAAAGCTGAAAATAAATGTGCTGTTATTGAGTACTTTTCAGGAGTTCGGCTTAAGGGGTTAAATAGTTTCTTAGGGTTTCTTTTGCTGTCTTTGGCCACCTGCCATTCATTTTGTATTTTGGCTGATCTGATCACCTATTTACAGATTTTATTAAGCTCTTTGTCATTCTCAGACTAATACTGACTTTAATTTTTTAAATTTGCAACATACATTTTTTTAGGGACCAGTCCAGTTCTGACGTGGCTTTGATTGGCCTGTATGTTAGATACTCTCATAAATGACTTCATCTAAGAAACTGCACCCCTTAATGCAATCAAAACAGCATTTAGGAAGTTTATTAATCCATTAGGTATTTCTTGGGAATTTAAGCAAAGTGGAGGTGAAATTTAACTTTTTTGCAGATTTACAGTTTTTATCTATTATTCACAAGAACACAGTAGATGTGACCAGGGAAATGCAGCTTAACATTGATTCCCCAGATTGGGCCATTTTCAGAGATATCACAAATGTGGCCCTTGTGCACTATTTGACTCAACCACAAGCCTCAGAGTAGGAGGAGCACCTACCGGACTCTGTGGTCTAGTTTTCAATATGATTCTCTTTAGGCACCATTTAGGGATTGTGGACACTCTAAGGTGCTTACACTTAATAAACACCCCTAAAAAGACCACATATTGGAAACTATACTCATTAAAGAGGTTTTGCCAAGAAGTGATTTCATCAGCTAACAGGCTAAACTTGAGCCTTGAAAAGAGGGGCGTTGTGTTTCTGTGTTTAAAAAAACAAGTACCTCCTCTGTAATGTCATAGTACCACCTCCCATGCACGTTCCCGAGGCTCAGTCTCTCTAGTTGAGCAAACATTGTTTTGCTAAATCACAGAGAATAACTATTGTGCACAAGTTAATGGGTTTCGTTTTCTCCCACTTATCCGCTCAGGAGAGAAGATTAGCTCCAGGCAGGCAGGTTTCTTTCATTCCTTCACAAACTGCTGGACTCGGGGAGGAAGAAGGGCTGAGCAGTGAGCCAAGGTAGCATCTGCAATCTTTAGTCTGATAATTACATTATAACCAGTGGATTCTCTATACAGGAGACAGAGACTTTTTTCCCCAGTCCCTAAAAAGCTCGTTCATATTCCCTGCTGTCAGATAAGAAGTTCAAACCACGCAAGATCAGCTCCTGTCAGTGTCCTGGTCATGTCTAATATAAACTGTCAGGAAACTAAGGGCATCTAATTAATGCTGTAGCTGTCACAGGCTTCACTTTTTCTAACGACATAAATATAGAAAAGTAATTAAATACCCATTTTGTAGGATCCCAAGTCAAACATTAGATTGTGGCAAAACCCCTTTAAGGAATATATCCAGGGGTGTGAGTATATCAACCCCACAGGTGTTTCACATATTTTTTTAGCATTTGGCTGTGAAAATGAAGACTTTTTTTCCAACAATCTGCAAGTTTAGCTGAAAATGTTTAATTTTTACAAAGAATCATGGAAAAAAAGCACTCCAAATTTTGTTACGCAATTTCTTCTAAGTTCGGCGATAACCTATATATGGGTGTAAACTGCTGTTTGGGCACAAGGCAAGGCGTACAAGGGAGGGAACACTATTTGGCTTTTGGAACGCAGATTTTGGTGGGTGCCATGTCACATTTTCAAACCCCCAAAGTGCCAGAACAGTTGAAGCCTTCCCATTTTGGATTCAACACCCCTCATGGCTCTCATTTAGGGGTGTACTGTGCATTTTGGGCACACAGGTGTGCCATAGTTTTTTTTAGCATTGGGCCATGAAAACAGGGTAAGGGGCGGGGAAGGCGCAGTTTCATCATTGTTTTTTGGGTTTCAATTTTACAGCATTCGCTGTGCAGTACAAATGACATAATAACTTTACTATTGGTGTCAGTGCAATTACAATGATAAAAATTTTATATAGTTTTTTTTATGTTTTATTACTTTTACACAATAGAAATGTCTATAAAAAATTGCGCTTTTATGTTGTCCTATTCTAACAGCCATAACTTTTTCATTTTTCTGTATTCGGACCTGATTATGGGACTTTTTTTTGCGGGATGAGTTGACATTTGTATTGGTACCATTATGGGGTGCATATGATACTTTGATCCCTTTTTGTTTTTTATTTTTATTTTTTACAGTTGTCACTGTGCGGTATAAATGACATGCTAGCTTTACTCAGTAGGTCGATATGATTACAGAGATACCCAATTGGTATATTTGTTTTATGTTTTACTGCTTTTACAAAATAAAAACACTTTTATTCAAAAAGGAAAACGCGTTTTTGCATCACCATAGTCTGAGCCATAATTTTTTTTATTTTTCTGTGTACAGAGATGTGTAGTGGTTTGTTTTTTGTGGGATGAGTTGATGTTTTTAAATCCGTTATTTGGAAGGCAGGGTGCCGTTACTGCACCGAGAGCAGACAGGAGGCGCTCACTCCTCCTGCCTGCAGCTTAGTTGCAACGATCTTAATAGATTTACGCAGCTAAGAGGTTAATCACCCAGGGCCGGAGCTCACTTCAGCCGTGGGTGATACAGCATGAGACCAGCGGTAATATACCGCTGGTCCTATGTCATGATTGTGCGAGGTTCACTTGTAATCCCACACGATCTCCAGGACGTACCCATATGTCCATTTGCGGGAACGCAATTCCCGCTAGGACGTATGGGTATGTCTCATGTCGGGAAAGGGTTAACAGAAGGTAGAAGCCATGTTGGATTTATTTTAATCGCCTATTTATTATTTTTATTATTATTATTATTATTATTATTATTATTTATTTTAGAGTGCCCTTGGTTCCATGGCATTGTGCATTCAAGGTGGTTACGTAAAAAACATTGGTCAAACAATTACAAGGTGACGATAAGAAACTAACAACTGGTACAGCGGCAGAGGCCCCTGCCCGTGAGGGCTTACAATCTACAGAGAAAGAGGGAAGAGACAGAAGGTGAGGGGCAGACATGTTTGAGGGGTGGAGTAGTGCAACACGGTTAATGTTGGTTATAGGCAATCCTGAAGAGATAAGTTTTCAGGTTACCTTTGAGGCTAGTGAGAGTGGGGGAGAATCTGAGGTGTTGAGGCAGTGAGTTCCAGAGTGTGGGGGAAGCACAAGAGAAGTCTTGGAGACGGTTATGTGAAGAGCTTATTAGAGGAGAGCATAGAAGAAGGTCCTTTGAGGAGCAGAGATTGTGTGAGGGGAGGTATCTAGAGATTAAGGCTGAGATGTATGGAGGGGAGAGGTTATGGAGAGCCTTCTAAGTCAAGGTTACTAACCTGAACTGAATATGCAGGGCAATGGGTAGCCAGTGTAGGGGATGGCAGAGGGGAGGGACAGAGGAGAATCAAGGACAGAGGGGACTTGTTACCTACAGTAACCAATTTTGCTATATACTTCCCCAAAGTATATTTAAAACCCTCCCATTTGGTCTCTACATCATTATTTGATAATAGCTGTTCCCAGGCTTTGTCCCGTAGTAGGGCTCTCATTAAGGGGAAATTGGACTTTTTAAAATTATATGGTTTTGCCCTCCCAGTCTGTGTTTGTTTTTTCCAGCTTAGGCTAAAAGTATTGATATTGTGGTTGCTGTTACCAAGATTTTCATAAACAGTGATCACTCCAACAAATTCTAGTTTGTTAGAAATTTCTAGATCCAACAGAGTATCACTTATGGTGGGATCATCCACAAACTGGCACATAAAATTATCCTAACAGGTTGAGGAACTTCCTCCTCTTAGTAATAGAAACAGAACATAACCCCAGTGAATATCTGGGTAATTGAAGTCACCCATTATCACCTCTGTACCTGTCTGTTCTGCCCACTCCATTTGTTTATGCAGCTGACCCTCTATCTCCTCAGTGATGTGTGTGTGTGTGTGTGGGGGGGGGGTCTATAGATTACATCAAAAATATTTTTTTCCGTGTTAACCCCTCTTGTCTCTCCCCCCACAAGGTTTTCACATCTTCACCATCTTCACCCTGTATTGCCTTTGTCTCATATCACTCCTTACATGCAGACACACTCCTCCCCCCTTCCTGTTTGCTCTGTCCTTCCTAAATAGAGTAAAACCCAGAAGGTTAACAGCCCAGTCATCCATGGAATCCAACCATGTCTCAGTAACACCAAACACATCAATTTGTTCCTCCTAAACTAGCACCTCAAGCTTCCTCATTTTGCTTGCTAGACTTATGACATTTGTGAATAAACACTTTAAATTCACTTCCAGTTTTACACATTCAATAGATAATATGGAATTACATGAAATATTGTGAGTACATGTATCTTCAATGCTGGTTTGAAACATGTGGATCTCCTTGTTCACTGCTCTAGTCCATCCCCCATAGTCCACAAGCCGATATAGTCTGTCCCCTCTCTAATCTATCTCTGCATTTTCTAGATTGTCCTCCCTCCTCATCCCTAGCTTAAATACTCCTGCACCCCTCCTAGAATTTTCTCCCCCAGCACAGCAGACCCCCTTCCATTCAAGTGCAATTTATCTGTAGAAAACATATTGTACCCCAATGAAAAATCAGCCCTGTGCTCTAGGAACCCAAACCCCTCTGTCCTACACCAAGACTTCAGCCATGCATTTAACTCCCTGAGCTCCCGCTGTCTTTCCTGTTTAGCGCATGGCACAGGCAGTATTCCGGAGAACACAATCTTGGAGGTTCTTTCTTTCAGCTTGGAGCCTAGTTCTTTAAAATGATTCTGTAGGATCCTCCACCTACCATGTATTCTGTCAATGGTCCCAACATGGATCACGACAGCTGGGTTATCGCCAGTCCCTTCCAGTAATTTATCCACCCGGTCCACCACATGCCGAACCTTGGCACCAGAGAGACAGAAAACCATTCTGTTGAAGCGGTCCTGGCAAAAAATTATTATATCCGTCTTCCTGATTATAGAATCCCCTATAACTACTAAAGCTCTTTTCCTACATGCATTCCCATCCCCCCACTACTAATTGGGCTGCTTTTCTGGCTGCAAGGAAGAGCAGTATTCACTAGGGTTGTCATTTCAGAGACCAAGCATTGTCACTAGAGATGGGCGAAGTTCTCAAAAATTCGATTCGGTGACTTCGCCGAATTTCCCGACAAAATTTGTTTCGGTCCGAATTACTTTGGGACGAATCGCATTAAAAAACAGCTATTTCCAGGCTGCACAGAGCCTGCAGGGTGCTGTAGAATGTTGTGCCATGCTTAAATATGCAGAGGGAGCTTGGTTTCATCTTCAAACAATGTTGTGTTTTAGTATGACACGATATGACTGCCGCTGCTCTTAGAATCCCTTCACTATACAATTCCCTGGGCACTTAAGAGGGCAAAACTGACCAAAAAACTCAAGCGGCAATGTAGCCTGAAAAAGTCATGGCAGCGAAAGCTGGAAAAAAACAAGATGAGGGCTCAGGTGGCAACATCAGTGACAGAGTGTGGAGGTCACGGCAGCAGCCACAGCAGCATGAGGTCAGAGAGTGGCACAATGACATTCTGGAGGTGGCAAAAACAGGAGTAGGCCACAGAGTGGCACAATGACACAGTGTGGAGGTCAAGGCAGCAGCCACAGCAGCAGCATGAGGTCAGGCAGTGGCACAATGACATTCTGGAGGTGGCAAAACAGTAGTAGGCCACAGAGTGGCACAATAACAGAGAGTGGAGGTCACGGCAGCAGCAGCATGAGGTCAGAGAGTGGCACAATGACACAGTGTGAAGGTCATGGCAGCAGCCACAGCAGAAGCATGAGGTCAGACAGTGGCACAATGACATTCTGGAGGTGGCAAAACAGTAGTAGGCCACAGAGTGGCACAATGACCGAGAGTGGAGGTCACGGCAGCAGCAGCATGAGGTCAGACAGTGGCACAAGGGTGTGGAGGGCACGGCAGAAGCCTTAGCAGCAGCATGAGGTCAGACAGTGGCACAATGACATTCTGGAGGTGGCAAAACAGTAGTAGGCCACAGAGTGTCTCAATGACAGAGAGTGGAGGTCACGGCAGCAGCAGCATGAGGTCAGACAGTGGCACAATGACAAATTCTGGAGGTGGCAAAACAGTAGTAGGCCACAGAGTGGCACAATGACTCAGTGTGGAGGTGACGGCAGCAACAGCATGAGGTCAGACAGTGGCACAATGACACAGTTTGGATGTAACGGCACCAGCAACAGCAGCAGCAGCATGAGGTCATAGAGTAGCACAATGACAGAGTGTGGAGGTGGGTGGCAATACCAATCCCTGGTAAAGATGGTGGTAGGCACATGGAGAAACTATCAGCAAATGTGTGGCATCAGGCGGGTGGCGGCATCAGAATAGTGGCTGAGGCAGGTAGTTTGAACCCAGACTCATTTCTCAAAGTTTGGGTGAGGCGTCATGGCTGATGTAATCTGACGCCTAAGGCATAGGTGTGTGGAAATCATGGCCTATCCACGACTGATACATCTACACAAAGGACAGACGTTCCACATTTCCCCTGGACAATCGGGTTCTCCTTGGGGTAACGATGGCCCCCGCCGCACTGAATACCAGCTCTGATGCCACACTACTGGCCGGGCAGGACAGCTTCTCCACTGCAAACTCGGCAAGTTGTGGCCACACATCCAGTTTGGCTGCCCAGTAGTCGGATCTTCTAACTGGGGTGGCAGAGTGCTGTCCAAGTAGGCCACCACCTGTTGGTTCAGGATCTGCTCCAGGTCCTGCTGCTGCTGCTGGCGACTGCCCTCCTCCCTAGGCAGGTGAAGGAAGCTGCTCTCAGTGACTCCAGACTTAGGTTGCTGCTGATGGAGCTGGTACTGCTCCTACCCCCCCACCTTCCTCCCGCAGCAGCGGCAGTTGTACGTGAGCTTTTGGAAACCTCCGGTCAGACGTGGCAGAGGAGGGACGATGCCACACCAAGGCAGCGGCCCACTGAGTACGGAGGATTTCCCTATAGTATTTGAGTTTGTCCTCCCTCTCAGTAGCTGGGAAAAAGGCTCCCATTTTGGACCGATAGCAAAGGTCCAATAGGGTGGAGAGCCAGAAGTCATCCCTCTGCCGGATGGTGACTATTCGTCTGTCACTAGCCAGGCAAATCAGCATGCTGCGTGCCATCTGCACAAGTGACTCCGAGGGGCTCCCTGCCTCCATCTCCACTGTATACTGCCATGGTGCTTGCGGGTCATCTGCCTCGTCTTTCTCATCTCCATCTACCTCCTCCAGCTGCTCCTGCTCCGCCTCTCTTGTCACCTGGGTAGAAAATCCACTCATTTCACCAGACAATGCTTCTGCTCCAATGTCCTCCTCCTCCTCCAGTTCAGTCCCCACCGGACTCATGTGGCCGCGAGACGTAGTCGCCACGTCTCCAGGCCTCTGCCCAGACAGATTGTTCAGCATCTGTTCCAGGACATGAAGCAGTGGAATGACGTTATTCATCCTGTAGTCCTGGCGACTGACAAATAACATTGCCTCCTTGAATGGCCTCAGCAAACGGCAGGTTTCATGCATGAGCTGCCACTGGCTGACATCAAAGTTACACAGTGGAGTACTCCTGTCCGCCTGGATCATCAAAAAATCGTTAATGGCCTGTCTCTGTTCATACAGTCGGTCCAACATGTGCAGGCTAGAATTCCAACGGGTGGAAACACCGCATATCAGAGTGTGTTGGGGGAGGCCGTTCTGCCGCTGCAACTCGAGGAGGGTGTTCCGCTTTGAAATGGAAAAAATTTGCCCTTTCCCCCGTTTTTTTGGGCCATTTTGTCTTTTGAAGATGGGAAAATTCAGGCCCAATTCCCCAATTGAAAACTCCCAAGGGCCGTGGCCTCCCTCTAAATGCGCCGGACAATGTACCCTTTGGTACCTTTCCGATTTGCAGTTGGGCAGGAAAGGACACTCTTTTTCTTGTGATGAACGCGGGCAGTTCCCCCTTGTTGGATTGATCCCACACATTTAGAATGCATTGATTATTGGGGGTGGTGGGGGGAAGGGGTGGAATTCGAACCCATTTGACATGTGGGAAAAAAAGGGCGTTCTCCTTTGCCCAAAGGGTTTTTTTTCCTAAAAACCTAAACGGGGGCCTTTTAAAGGGGACATGTATGGGCCCACCTGTTACGCTCCAACGTCCCGGTGATCACCTTGAAAAAACCGTAACAAAGGGAATTTGTTAAAAAATTTTGTGCGGGTATCCCTTTTTGAAAAAAATTAAAAAACAGGGAATTTTCCCATTCAGGGGGGCACAAGCCAAAGCCTGAATTGTGAGCCACCATTTAAAGGGGGACTCAGTACAACAACTTGGAAAGCCGGTAGCCCCAAAATTGGGAAAATTTTTGGAAAATTTTCCAATTTTGGAAATCTCCCATATACAGGAGCAAGCACCCCGGGAAAGGAAAAAGAAACGCCCCCCTCGCAGAGGTTTGGACCCTTGACGGTTTGCAATGGCATGCTTTTCATGGGAGTGCTGCGGCAGCAGGATGGACCACCACAAGACCACTTTTTCCCCTTTGGCCACCAGTGTGTGCTGCATGGTTGACGCAGGGCCATGGTGCCAACGTTAGCCCCGGGCCACGCTTCATTTCTGCCACGTTCTACATAACCCATATTCGGCTCCCCCTTCTTAGTAAAGAACTCCACACCCCCCCGGTTTCTGATTTTACCGCCAACGCCCGCACTAGTACACACCACCGCTCCCTCGCTGACCCCTTCCGTATTTTTTTTTCCTGCGAAGCGGTTTTCTACCCTGTCCGCTTGGCTCCGACCTCACCTGTGCTCCCTCTGACTCACAGCCACAAAACCCCCTTTGTGGCGGCGCCGCCCCTACGCGCAAGCCTACCCCCCTTTTTCCCTGACGAGATGAAGCTCTTGTTTCAACCGCCCCCAAGGCGGTCGGCTCATCATAAATTTTTTGTTTTCATGTCACTGGGGTCCTCATCCCCGGTTTTGGGATCAAGGCTGACCCCTCACAACATGCCCTCCCTTTGCCACTCTCACATCTAATTTGCCGCCTACGCAAGAACAGGGGAAAATTGCCCCTTTTTTCTTGGGTGCCAAATAGCTGCTGACTCCCCTCCCCCAAAATTGTTCATCCTCCTATTAGGGGCCTGACCCAGACCACATAGTAACTCTGGTGAGGGAACTGTAGGGGGACAGAGGCGGGGGGGGGGCAGGTGAGGGCCGCTGACCCCGCTCCGGGCCCACCCCAACAAGGGTTTTTGTCTAGGCCCCACAGACTTTTAGGCTGGTTGTCAGATTCATCGGGAAGGGAAGTGGGACCAAGTAACCAATAAAGAACCATTGGATTTGCTAAAACAACAACGGCCGCTAGATACAGGGGGCATTGTGGCCCACCGATGCCCCTTGCGCACCCCCCTTTTGGCTGTCGCGCCGGGCCCCTTTTTCCCAGAATGTTTTTTGCCAAGAAACCCTCGCGGGTGAAAGCCTGCCACCTCTCCGTCTGAAATTTTGGTTTCTAAAAGTACGACCTGTTTGAGAAGTATCTGTATAGATAAAAAACACACCCGTATTTGACGCCAAAAATGAACCCAAAACAAGCTTGGGAAACCCCCGGCCCCAGGAAAAATTTACTTATATTGCCGTTTAAAAACACGTGTTTTTTACTGAATAAAAAACACAAACAGGCTTAATTAACCCTTTTGGATTAAATTATGCCTACAGAAAAAAATGTTTTCTTTGGCGGTGAAAAAGAACTTTCTTTTAGTGACCACAAACAAAACAACGCTTAATTAACCCCTGGATTAAACGCGAAAAAAAAAATAGCTGCCAAAAAATTACCAGCTTTGTACTTTTTAAAATGGGTATATTTTACAATAAAAAAACAACAGAAAAATTTTTTAATTGCCCTTTTGGGTTAAAAAATTATGCTACAGGAAAAATGTCTTCTTGGCATGAAAAAGAACGTTTTTTTAGGACCACAACGCAAAACAACCTTAATTTAACCCCTGGGTGTAAATTTTTGCAAAAGAATGAGCAACCAAAAATTACCAGCTTTTTTTTTGCGGGTTTTTAAAAAGGGGGTTTTTTTTTACACAAAAAACAAAAAACTTTTCAATTAACCTTCGGTTATGAATTTTCTACAGGTAAATTTGTTTTTTTGGCGGGGGAAAAAAACGTTTTTTTTAGTGACCACAACGCAGAAAACGCTTATTTAACCCCTGGTCAAATTGCGCAAAAGAAAAAGAAACCAAAAAAAACCCTTTGTCCCCTTTTTAAAATATCGTGATTTTACGAACACAACAACTGAAAAACTTGTAATTAACCTTCGGTTTTGAATTTTGCTACAGGCAAAATTTCTTTTTTTGGGGGTGAAAAGAACTTTCTTTTAAAAAGTTCAACGCAAAAAATATAGTTTTTCCCGGATGTAAATTGGGGAAAAAGAAATGTGCGCCAAAAATTACCCGCTTTGTAGCATGTTAAAACACTAATTTTAGGAACAAACAATGAAAAACTTTAATTAACCTTGGGGTTTTAAAATTATGACAGGCAAATTTGCTTCTTTGGAGGAAAAAGAACGTTTCTTTAGTGACCACAATACGAACAACGTTTTTTTAACCCCCGGATCTAAATTGCCAAAAGAAATGAGAAAAAATAATGACCAGCTTTGTACGTTTAAAATGGGTTTTTTTTTACGTACCAACAACGAAAAAATTGTAATTAACCTTTTGGTTTTTGAATTATGCCAGGGGGAAATTTTCTTCTTTGGCAGTGAAAAAAAACGTTTCTTTTAGTAACCACAACACAGAACAAAACCTAACCCCCAGTAAATTCGGGAAAAGAAATGAGCAACCAAAAATTAAGTGATATTTTGATTGTGAAAACTCTGTTTCTTTTAAAAGAAACAACAGGAAAGTTTTGAAACCCTTGGATATTTAAAATTTCTGTGACAGATGCATTTTAAAAAATTTTTTGCAGGCTTTTTCCACACTGGACTTAGTTTTCAATACCCACAAAATCAGAATTTAAAACTAATAAAATTCTGAGACAAGCGTACACCCCCAAAAATCGCTGATAAAAGGGTTCTTTAGTACGCTATCTAACACCCCACAGCACCTTCCCAACCAGTACGTGAAGGGCGGTATGAGCTCCCACGTCCGCCCCCGGACTTATTATTGGGGTGATTCACAGAATCCCGGGCCGGGGCCTGATTGGGTTCATCTTGCACATGTCTCCCCCATGCCTTTCTTCCCCCAGGTTTCTTTGCCCCCTTTAACGCCGGGGTTTTTCAGCCCCTTTTTTAAACAATCAAAAGCACCCCTTCGTTCCCATTTCCCTCAAAGGTTTTTTTTCCAAACTCCACTTTGTTAAAACAATTCGCCATCCTAATTGTCACACAACTTGGCAATTTTGCTAGGAAGCTCAGGAACAGAATTGGTCTTCCTTTTTCTGGTATCCACTAACTGCTTGCTCAGTGAGAAGCAAACTCCTCTTATGATAGTGAATCACCCTCAGTGTTGCATTCGCTCCTCCATTTCTGTAATGCGAGCTTCTAGAGTAGCAACATGCTCAAATCTGTTACAGTGGTATTCTCCCTGGACCTGCTGCTCCAGTAGTGCATACATATGGCAGACGGTGCACTGAAGAAAATTGCCAGTCATGCTGCCCATTATCCTGTTACAATAGGAATGAAGATTCAAAAATGTTGTTCACTTACTGGTCTTTTACTCTAGTTTTTAACTCCGTTTTTTTAACTCCACAATCTGTTTAGCAATAAGAGCAAGCAGCTCAGATCCAACATGCTCAAAAGAGTCCTGCAGTACAATTTAATCACCTGACATCAGGTAACCCCTCTCCTAATCAGATGTATAGCAGAAAGGAATAAATGGTCTTTAAACTGGGTCAGTAATTCTAACACAAGCTGCAATAGAAAAGAACCTTGCTACAATCTTTATGTAGCCACTCACCCAATTCACACTGAACACAGAAACCTCTGTTTTTTTTAACTCCACACTCCTTTTAGCACTCAGAGCAAGTAACTCAGACCAAGCATGTACGTATGTATGAATAGGGGAAGGTGCTAGTGATAGTGTTGGTCTAAAAGAGTCTGATATTGATATGTACATGAGGGCTGGGACACTAGAGTATTGCACCACAACTGTGATAGAGTAGACATGAGGGAGTTAATTGAAACGTGAGTTTTGGTTTTAAGTGTACTGTGTGAATTGTGTGATTTGGGGCTGGTCTGTCAGAGGTACTGATCGAAGTACTGGTGGGCTGGGGATCACAGTGTGCAACACAGACCTGTGCAGGTGCCATATGGTGTTGCACCTGGTATGCTATTGGGGAACCCATAAGGCAAGAGGCATATGTTCTAACTTTTTGGATGGTAAAAGAGGGACACATGGTTCACTGAGAGAAATATGTATTTTTTCATGCATATCTATACAATTTAACAGGTTTTAATTTACAAATTAGCATTAAATCATCTAAATATGTACATTTTATGGTCCAACCAGAGAGAGACTTTGTGGGGAAATACAGTAAGTTTATTAATACAACTTTAATTATTAACTCAAAAAGACGGACATTTAGGTAGTAAAGAGGGACAGAGGGATTTGGGTCACAAATAGGGACAGTCCCTCCAAAAAAGGGACACTTGGTAGGTCTAAGGAAGTGTCAACATAATATCATCAGGCAAGAATTGAAGACTATCACTGAAGGCAGATTAATGATCTGAGCTACAAAATTGTTGCTGCTTTAAAGTAGTGGGAATGCTAGTTAAGAGGAGTGAAGACAGATCGGATGCAGCGATACTCACTCTCTGGTGGTCTTTTGTTTTCTTCTGAACAGGACAGCACCGCTGCAGCCGCTGATTGGAACACTTACTTTCGAACAGTGATTTCAGTCAATGGCACATGACCACTGCTATGCAGAAGAAGCCTGGAAGAAAACAAAGCACTAATGGAGAGTATGGACTCTGCAGTGCTGGATCCAAGGTGATAGGAGAGATTAGTATAAGTTTTTTTTTATTTTATCTAAACCAGATACCGACTACCCATTAACTATGTACGTCCGGGTGGTCGACTTCTAACTCTGCAAAAACTTGACATCTGGTACTGCACTGAGAAGGCAGTGACAGTTTATTACCATCTCTGTCTTCCCAATCGTTGTATATACATTGCTCAATGAACACTCTATATTCAGATAGGCAGGAAGCACCCCTGCTTCCTGCTCTTGGGCCCTTTTCTCTGATATAGTAAAAAAAAATTAGAAAAAATCTACAAATTACATAAAAGTAAAGACTTAGGGCCACATGTATGAAAACCGTCTAGGTCTAAAACTCTCTTCGTTGCCCACAGCAACCAATCAGAGTGCTCTGGAGAAATGAGAGGGGCGCTCTGATTGGTTGCTATGGGTAACAAATTGAGTTTTAGGCCCAGAAAGTTTTCATGCATGTTGCCCTTAGGGCGACATGTCAACCACATGCCGGTTTTAAGGCACATTAAATGAGTGTATAGTGTGCCCGAATATATGAACCTGTCATATGCGGGTTCACAAATCTGGCGTGTGGTATACCCTGCATAGCATAGCTTAGGTGCGTAACTTATGCTCATAGCATATCTTAGGTGCATAGCTAGCATATCTGAGGAGCATAACTTAGGCGCATTCAAATGTACCATTCCTGGCGCAATATGTGCGTAGTTTTGGTATACGACTATTCATACATATATTTAATAGCGCTGCAACAGGTTTTTTGGCGCGAAATACACCCACAAATTGGTGCAGCTGAAATCTGACATGTCTCTTTACATTTTACTTAATTTACTTTACATTACTGACATATCACAGATAAAAAGGCAAAAGAAGTAGAATAATCGAGCATCAAGAAGTGTCAGTGTGCAAACCCTCACATACTAATGGAAATGAGCCTTGTCAGCAAGTGGGTAAACGAACAAGTAAGGAAGTGGTTAATCTTTGTTGTTATAGCTGCACACACAAGATGTCATCAGTAAGTTATAATAGTATATTTGTAAATTAGTTCAAAAGAAAAAGTACCTTCCTTCAGTGTCAGCTTCAAAAGAGAATGTTTTTTTACTGGACTATTGGGCTTTCAATTGTGTGAGAACCTGGCTGATATTGATGATGCCCAAGCTCCTGTTTCATTTATTATTATCATTTATTTTGGCGCGCCCTTGGTTCCAGGGCGCTGTACGTTTCAGGCGGGTACATAAATAACATTGGTCAAACAATTACAAAGTGACAATAAGTGACTAACAACTGCTACAGAGGGAAAGAGGTCATAAATATAATCCAAGAACTACTGATACTTATGACATATTTGTAGACTATTATCTTTTGGCCTGTTTGACAGCCCCATTTCAAATATGATATTTGTCACTTTTTGTGGGAATAACTTTTGAATGCCTTTACTTATACAATTGATTTTAAGACTGTTCATGACACATTGCACTTTATGTTACTGGTAAAAAAAAAATTCTGGAAAATAGGACATGTTAACAGAGAAACTAAAATCAATATATCAATATTAGGCCTTTCAGAGTAGACAGACCAGGTTAATATTTTGCCTCTGGCTGTCATGAGAACCATTAGTATGACATTCCCGATTGAGTTGTGGATAGGTTGAAGGACAGAGGGAACCCCCCTCCTTTTGTCAAATCACTTAGTCACTATTGACCTTGACATCTGAAGGGTTAAATGGCTGTTATCAAAGTTATATCTGACCCCGGCCTTTAAAGCCAGGGTCCTGCAGTTATTGTGTAGGCACAGTTACACACGATCATTATAATGTCCATATACAGCAGATTTAAGTAAGTAGATTCTGTTACACACTGAAGTTATCGTGATCCAATAACATTTCCAAATAAAGGCCATAGAACATACCCTTAAGGAGTGTTCTCCAAAGATGACCAGTCAATGACACCTAAACACTATTATTCAATTGCTGAATTGCCCGCGATCTTGATACTTTAACAGGAGAGAATGCGCCAATCGGGTACACAGCATCACAGCTATGCACTGGTAAACTTGGAGTCATTGATGTTATTTTGTTGTGGCAAATATTGCAATCAACATATTTCTCTGTATGTTATAATTCGTTATTTATCTAAATATAAGAAGTCATTTGTGGTACTTGGTGACTGTTTTTTTTAAGTCGCACAATAGCGGATTTTATATTTGTATTGATTCAAAGTTATATATTATGAGTTTATTATTTACTACTGAAGGAAGGAGTTTAAGCTTGTCAATGGCAAATGTGATTTGGGATTGTTGAATACACTCTGCATTCAGTAATAGGTCCTTTTCTTTCTTCTTTTGAAGATACATTAGTATTAGAATAACTCTGAAGTAGCTAAATAAAATGTTAAGAAGCTTCACACAGATGGACATTTGTTTCCAGATATTTATTAAAGGGAAAGTGGAGAGACATTTAAATGTAAATGGTGTTCAGTACTAGTTCTCTGTGGTCTTGCTTCACACAAGGTTTACTGCAAAAACAACACAGTTGTACAACATCTAAAATCTTAATGCATGATATGATACAAAATAAATAGGACTTGCTCAGCTGTTACATGTGCATCAAGTAACCTAATGTCTTTGGCTATTCAACTCCATCTATTCACCTTCTGACCAGTCTTCAAAACTTTTAAGGCGCTGACTGAATGCCACAATTCATAGCTGTGATGTGAGGGTCTAGAGGAATAGACATTCAGTATTCAGCCTAATTAATAAACAATGGAGAGGATGAGGGTCAACGCTAAGTTCATATTCCTGGATTTTAGCTGTAAGCACAATACGATACATTTTTGTATAGTTTTCACCTCCATCATTCCTTGTCAGCCTTACATTCTGAGACATAAGATTGAAGGCAGAAAAATGGATGTTTCTTTTCTTATTTTCTTAGGTTAGGTTGACAGCTAGAGGTAAGTATATGACACATATTGCCTATTGGAAATTGAAACAAAGTTATACACATGTGGTCACAATTGTTGATATGCTTCCACTTAAGAAAGGAAAACCCTCAATGGTCACTTAAATAACTTAAAACTGACCAAAGTAATATGATTTTAAATTTACTGACAATCAAATATTGCTTATGAATAGTGATGAGCGATTGTGTCAACTATCGTTATCGATTCGATAGTCGATATCGGCAATTATCAAGACGATTTCCGATAGTCGATAACAGATTATCGCCGATGACCATTAAAGTCTATGGGAGAGGAACAAAACCTTCATTCTTACACCCAAACAGGGGTGGAGAAGCTGGAATTAACATCCACAACAGTAAACTGGATACATGCTACATCTTAGGCAACACATTTAGGCAACAAGAGTCACAGAAAAAAAGTCACAGACTATTCACTATCCCTGTCCTGTACCATGGCATGACCCTTAAACCTGCATGACCCACAAATTAAAAAGTGCCAGAAAGCAGTATTATTTGAATCATTTTAGTTGAACTGGATATTGACTATCCCTGTCCTGGAACGCAGCATGACCCTTAAACCTGTCTGACCCACAGATTAAAAAGTGACGGAAAAAGGAGTCTTTCAACCACCATTTTAGTTGAACTGGACATTGACTATCCCTGTCCTGGGCCACAGCATAAGCCCCAAGCCTGCATGACCACCAGATTAAAAAAGTGATGTAAAAAGGAGTCTTTTCAACCACCATTTTCAACCACCATTTTAGTTGAACTGGACATTGACTATCCCTGTCCTGGATCGCAGTATGACCATTAAACCTGTCTGACCCACAGATTAAAAAGTGCTGGAAAAAGGAGTCTTTGAACCACCATTTTATTTGAACTGGACATTGACTATACCTGTCCTGGGCCACAGGATGAGCCCCAAACCTGCATGACCCCCATCAACCATTTTAGTTGAACTGGACATTGATTATCCCTGTTCTGGGCCACAGCATAAGCCCCAAACCTGCATGACCCAGAGATTTAAAAAGTACTGGAAAAAGGAGTCTTTTCAACCACCATTTTCAACCACCATTTTAGCTGAACTGGACATTGACTATACCTGTCCTAGATCGCAGTATGACCATTAAACCTGTCTGACCAACAGATTAAAAAGTGCTGGAAAAAGGAGTCTTTGAACCACCATTTTAGTTGAACTGGACATTAACTATACCTGTCCTGGGCCACAGGATGAGCCCCAAACCTGCATGACCCCAGATTTAAAAAGTGCCAGAAAAAGGAGTCGTTGAACCACCATTTTAGTTGAACTGGACATTGATTATACCTGTCCTGGGCCACAGCATGAGCCCCAAACCTGCATGACCCCAAGATTAAAAAAGTGCCGGAAAAAGGAGTCTTTGAACCACCATTTTAGTTGAACTGGACATTGACTATCCCTGTCCTGGACTGCAGCATGCAGGTTGCATTAACCACTGAAGAACAGACTGGCGACGCTGTTCATTACTGAGATTCACAGGGCACCGACCCAGCGATGACGGGCCTGACGGTCCTGCAACCGACGATCCCCTGGTTTTGCGTGCTGTCGCCAGCACTGGAAGGAGCACCTTCTCCCGTACCTCTACCTCCATGTCCTACACCCCTCTTTGCTCGCTTACCACCTGGATTTCGCTCAATGTTCAGAAAGATAAAAATTTAAGAAGGTATTGAAGAGTTTTTGACAGTCTCTTATTGAAAGTCGGCAAATCACAGCTATTCTTAAATCCCTCTAGTTTCCTGCAGCCAACTAGGATTAGAAACAGAATTGTTTCTAGCGAATACCTGTGAAATGCGGTCTGTTGGAAGAACCGTAAGACAAAATCAACAGTGTTCTTCCTTCAGTCCCAGGGATTTACAACTGCCTAGTAGGATTAGGAATTGATAGTTTCAACAAACTATCATCAAGTGCGCTATCTGCACCAACTGGATTCACCAAGCGCAATAAAAATATTCAAAAGTTACATGGATGAGAAATTGCGTTTTTTGCAGCAATGACAAACGAGAACAGTTACTAGAAAATGTTTCTATCAAAATAGTCGTACAACGCGGCTATTTGAAAAAAACTAGGGCCGCACCACGTGCAATACAGCTATTTAAAAGTTATACGGATAACAAACGGGATTTTTTGCACCAATGAAATACACCAACAGTAACTACAAAATTTTTGTATCCAAATTTAAGTACAAGGTGGCTATTTGAAAAAAAACTGGGGCGATCCAAAGTTGCAATAGAAGTACAGCTATTTTAAAAATTGTTTATACGGGGATTAAGAAAAAAGGATGAGAAAGTTTTGCACCAATGAAATACACCTGCAGTTACTAGAAAATTTCTGTAACCTAATATAAGTACAAGGTAGCTCTTTGAACAAAACTGGGCTGAGCCAAAGTGAAAAACAGCTATTTAAAAGTTATACGGATAAGAAAAGGTGGGTTTTGAACAATGAAATACACCTGCAGTTACTAGAAAATTTCTGTATCCTAATATAAGTACAAAGTGGGTCTTTGAACAAAACTGGGCTGCATCAAAGGGAAAAACAGCTATCTAAAAGTTATACGGATAACAAAAGGTGGTTTTTGCACCAATGATATACACCTGAAGTTACTAGAAAATTACTGTATCCTAATATAAGTACAAGGTGGTTCTTTGAACAAAATGGGCTGCGCCAAAGTGAAAAACAGCTATTTAAAAGTTATACGGATAAGAGAACGTGGTTTTTGCACCAATGAAATACACCTGCAGTTACTAGAAAATTTCTGTATCCTAATATACATATACAGAAGTCTTTAGTTCGTGTCATATTTACATTACAATTTTTTTTTAAATTTAAACATTTTTTCATTGACATATCAGGTGAAATGGTAAAAATAAAAATAAAAATTCTGTTTTTAAGGGTTTTTTATAATTTTTTTAATAGCAATTGTTTTTGTGTCCACCTTGTAATACACAAATAAAAAAAGTCTGGCACACATTGAAGTTGGTAGTGCATGTGAATATGGTGTAGACAGTCTACAAAAGAAATCCCAACACTCGCTTTTCTGGCTTTTTTCAGTGCTTCAATTTATTTCTATCATTTACAAAATATCAGAGTTTGGGGTGAGTTCTGGCTTGTCCTCCAGTCTTCATCAACCATGATAAAGAATGGAAGACGAGCCGAAAAGCACCCCAAATGCTGATATTTTGTAAATGATGGAAATAAATTGAAGCATTGAAAAAGAGCCAGAAAATCCAATGCCAAATTTCTTTTGCTGACTCTCTTGTAATACAGACGTTTTTATACAGGTGATATATAGTTTTAAGGTCATCAGGATGGGACTAAAGGTTGCAGTTTGGGCTGACAGTATTTTTCTTTTATTTCTTTTTTATTAATTTATATTTACTATGTGTACAGCAATCAGTCAGGCAAGGACTTTGAGGACTGGCCAGATAGCAATAGTCTGCAGGTGGTTATTATAGGCTTATGAAGGTAGAGTAAGGCCCTATACACATCTTAAGATGTCTTATTTAAGCTCTGTACAAGATAGAGCTGCAATAAGGCCATGTGCAATTCCCAGAATTTTTTTTTTTTTGATTACTTCTTTATGCTGGTTTCCAACACACCTCTATAATGGTCTATTGAGGTCCTTTAGGAGTAATGGACCTTGCCTCTGTATAAGGTACTTACCTGATCTTCTGTATAGCCGGTATTATCATAGCAACTAAATATACGTTAGTAATTAGAGGGTAGATGTACTGTGCTAATTTTCTATGATACATGCAATATTGTTTGAAGTGTTTAGACTGCACAACATTAAAGGGGCCCCTGAGGTGAATATCAGTTTTAATATGTATACAAGGGGATTGTATGTTTATGGTTTTTAATAATGCTTAATGGTCGACAATAAAGTAATATATTTTAGTTTACTTTGTAATGTAGTATATGAGCTCAGTAGAATAGTTATGCTTTAATGGACTGTATGAAAAGATTTCTTTCTTATTTCTAATGGGATTTCACGTTTATTCTATTTTCTTTTAGTTCACTAAGGTCTACTCTTGATACCTAGTGTACACACTGCATAATTATTAATTTAAAATAATATTTGGTTAGATCTCTTAGGCAGGCAATTTATAATTTAAGCTATGCCATAAAATATTAACCCTTAAAGGGGTTATCTAGTTTAGGAAAAAAAAGGGTCTGCCAAAAATAGCAGCACTGTCTGTGAGAGATCGGTCTGATATTTCATTTCTGCCTTATTCAACTCATTGAAGCTTAGCTGCAATACTAGACAAGACTTACTGTCAAGAGTGGCACTGTTTCTGTATCTTTTGGATATACAGTCAATTTTTGTTCTCTTTATTTTTCCCTTCTTGCCTTCCACAAGCTATTTTTCTTATTTTTTTTGTCGACATGGCCAGATGAGGGCATATAGAGTATTAAGAAACCCTAAAAATAGTTTTGTTGGTTAGAATGAAAAAGAAAAAAAATCTACTACTTTCGAAAGGTTTTGTTTTCACTGTGTGGTAAAAATTATGGTTTCATTGTTCTGAGGTCAGTCTATTGCAAGATACCAATTTTTAGTTTAGAATTTCACATATTAGAGAGAGAAAATTCTCTCCATATAGAGTTGTTTGAAGGATTGTTTTTATTGGGTGAGCTGTTTTTTTTTTTTTATTTTTACAATTTTGTGGTGTGTACAACTTTTTGAGAAGTTTTTACACATTTTTTTCTGGGAGACAATGTGACCAGAAAACAAAATTCTGGCATTGGGTATTTTTTGACCAATTATAGACAATAAATGGAAATAACTTTTAAATCTTCTACTTTTATGCCTTACCTATGCCACTTTCATTGTAAGTGATTATTTGATTCAACTGTTTTTACATATGTTATTACTTTATGTAATTGTTGCTTTGTTTTTGGCAATGCCAAAAAAAAAAAAAGATTTATGGATATATAGATGACATAAGACTAGGCTCTATGGGTGACATGTATGAATGTTGGCACTTATAGGCCAGTTCTAAATAGCTCTAAGGCAGAGTAGAATGCGCCAGATGTATGAACCTGTCCTTCTGCAGTTCATACATATAGGCACAGTCTAGTGCCAACACGACAGCTCAGGCTCAGGCAGACCACCTTTAACTTGGTCTGGCTGTCCTAACTGTTATGTGCCTAAATGTGTCTAATTCTACAAAGGTGGTGAAACACATCCCCAGAGCGCCCCAAATCTTTGGCACATTAAAAAGTGCTGCGCATATGCTTATCATGCCGAAGTTTGGAGTGTGACTGTTCATTCATCTATAGAACTGGTCTACTACAGTTTTTTGACACCAGATAACTGCCACATTCATACATGTCGCCCTATGTTTCTAGACTCTTTGAACCACGTCACATTTTTTTTATTTTTCATGCAGTTTTTTTGGATCCCAAACTAATGTTTTTTTTTTTTTTAAAAAGGTGAAATATTTAAATCATGCATTTGTATTTCTCCTCCAATAAGTCATTACTCTAGTTCTTGACTCAAATATGTGAGAAAAACTACACAGAATGGTGAATAGTGCTCAAGCACAACCTTTCAGAGACTTTTAGAGGTGCGTTCCCAAGATGCAGACTTCAGAGGTGATATCAGCACCTATTACTTTGATGGCATATCCTACCCATATGCCCTTAACGTGTGAGATGGGAACAGCCCTTTGACAGCAGAATATATTGGCAGTATATAAAAAAAAGATTATTATCATTTTATGACTATTCAAGGTCCCTGTCAGTGAGCCATTATATTATATTTAGCATTTAGAAATAGATTATGATACACTGGAGCAAAGCAAGAAAACATTTGGGAAAGGTTTCAGTAATAAATATACAGGTCTATATGGAGACATATCAAGGAAGTCTGAATGCAGCTGAAGCCATCACAACTACCTTTGCAATTTTTTTGAATACGAAAAATATAAACTGGCTTCAAAGTCCATCTATTCATTGTGTGGTCAAAAGTTCTAAGCAACTAATAGTGGCTTACAAATGAGCAAAAACTGCATAAACCTTATTGTCTTTGCATATTTTTAATTTAAACAGGAAGTCAGTGGTTAATACATTGTATTATTTGTGTCTAAATTAGCGCTCCTACAGAAGAAAGTAAAGGAAAAAAATCTCATATTAGCCAACCAGATTCTCATCCAAAATGAAGAGTCACCCATCTGTTATAGGATTTTTCCTCGGCCTTTTGGAGAAAATTTTGTTTTGGCTAAAATAAGATAGTTTTCGTCTTACTGCAGTAGAGCTGATTTTGCCTTTGCATATTGCCTAGAAAAAAAGTCTCCACATACAACTGGATTTCTTAAATTAGAATGTCTATCCATTCTGAGCTGCCTTTGAAGCAACAATTGCTAGCCAGTATTTTACTGATAAGGAGGAAGAACTGTAAAACAGCTGTCTACAGACTTGTGACTTCCTTTTGGAGGAGATTATGGTTTGGCTAGTGTTAAAGAGTTTTTGGAGAGAATAGAGCTAATTTACCTATTTTTCCCATGGCACATTGTCTGAAAATAAGTCTCCATATATCAGCAGATCTCTTCAATGACAATTGGTACCCCACTTCCCCACACGCTCTATTATTTGTGTTTTGATTTATTACAATTGCCAATTTTAGTATATAATTATCCTGGTTGCATACAACTTGCCTCTTTTGACAATAATAGTAATTGAGGTACTGCCTGCTAAACAACGGCAAGTTGTATTTCCATTTACCAGCTCCCTATATTTTGCTCGACAGTTGAAGACTATGGAGATCCACCTCTACAAATGAATACTGACACCCAGAGTCATCTGACATAAGTGCCATATGATCAGTAATTTACCATTCTGGCCATTACAAATGAGTGCCAATGTTTTTAATTACAACACACACAATGTAAGCACCAACCTGTTAACCTGCAGTTAGCCTCTGAATATGTTTGCAAACATGTACTGACTGAGTGCCTTGTATTTAATTATCATGTTGGAGGCAGGAATTTTTAGCCATTAAATGCTTGTTGATTTATTTGCTCTTTGTTGTAACCTGCTGTCGTACTCATGTGCATAGAAATGGAATTGAGCAGCTTTTCACCTTTATGTGCTTTTAGTTATTAGTGGGACAAGAATCTTTATTCTCTTAAGAAATGATGCCAGTAGCCATCCCATGTGATCATGGGCAACAATATTGTGTTGTTAAGTATCAGATTAGTATTCAAAGGAAATTAGAATAGTTTATTGTTTTGCCACTTAAGTTGGTCTCTAGAGTATGAGTCCTTACAAGTAATCTGTATGCAATCCCTCTTTGTTTGTCCCCATTGTTCTGTGTTGGTGCCCAAAACATGCTGTCTTTTAGGCTTGTAGGATGGCATTTGGCTGATTTTGTTATGAATATTTGATTATTAAGCCTTTGCTGCAGTCTAGACTTGTAATTGCTAAACGGTTGCTAAAGATATTAGAAAAGTGCACAGCAGTAACGTCTGGCGACTGTATTATTAGCCTGGTGTCGATTGTGAAATATCATGGGTTTATTTAACTTTCATTTTACTTTTCCTTTAAAATTTGTCACCTTATTAAAAATTTAAAAGGTGCAGAAAATACAAAATGTCAAACCCTGCAAATTTAAACCCGGCAACACTGTAACCTATATAAGCAAACATCCAATTCTTTAGACAAGAAAAAAAAATAGTTTGTAAGTATGGTAACTACAAAAAATCCCATTTGGGTATAAATAGCCTTCACAAAAAGCTATAAAGGCTCAGACCCATAGTTTTTGGGTGCCGGGTCCCTTGAGGAGGTATCATGTTTTAAAATGCTTCATGATTTTTTTAAATTTTCATATATCTTTAAAGCCCCCACTTTTGTGGGGGCCCCCTCAATGATCTCAAAAATTAGTTTGTTAATCCCCTTTCCCTTTTTATGTGTAAATTTTCAGCTGTTTGAACTTATTTTCCAACTGGCTCTTGTCCTTTTTAATTTCTTTTTTTTTACCCTTTGTATCCTTGGAATGGTGCCCAGAACTGAACTGCATAATCAAAGTGAGACTGTTCTAATGCTCTATACAGGACAAGATTATGTCTCTGTCTTGAATTGACACCCTTAATGCATAAAGATACTGCTAGTCTTAGAAGTTTCAGATTTTGATAGGCGGCTGCCGGCTAGAGAGGGCAAATTTGCAAAAATTCGATTGGTCACTTCGCCAATTTTGGCAAAAAAAAAGGGCCGAATTACTTCGGCACGAACGCTTTAAAAAAGCAGCATTTCCGGGCTGCAAGAGCCCAGTTGCTGTAAAAATGTTTTTGCCATGTTTAAAAAATTTGCAGAGGGAGCTTGGTTTGGTCTCATACAATGTTGTGTTTTAGTATGACACGCAGATGACTGCCCCCCCCCTTAGAATCAAATTCACTAAAAAATTTCCCCCTGGGCACTTAAAGGGCAAAACTGACCAAAAACTCAGCGGGAATGTAGCCGTAAAGTCTCCACGAAAGCTGGAAAAAAACAAGCGAGAGCTCAGGTGGCAACATTAGTGACAGAGGTGGAGGTGAGGGCGGCAGCCACAGCACATGGGTCGGGCAGGGCAAAATGACATTCTGGGGTGGAAAAACACGAGGAAGCCACAGAGGGCACAACGCTGAGAGCGGAGGCACGCGGCAGCAGATGAGTCAGGGCAGGGGCAAAAAGACATTCTGGGGGCCAAAACAGTATTGGCCACAGAGGGGCACAATGATACAGTGTGGGGGTCACGACAGACACATAAATCAGGCAGGGGCACAATGACATTCTTAGGCGGCAAAACGTATTAGGCCACGGGGGGCAAAATGATACAGTGTAGGTAAAGACAGCAGCAGCTAAAACAGGCATGGCACAATGACATTCGGAGGTGGCAAAACAGAAAATTAGGCCAAGGGGGCAAAATCACACAGGTGGGGGTCACGGGGGCGCAGATAATCAGGCAGTGGCACAAGACTTCTGGGCGGAAAAACAGTATTGGGCCACGGGTGCACAACACACAGTGGGAGGTCACGGGGGCAGCAGTTGAGACAGGCAGTGGCACAATGACTTTCGGGAGGGGCAAAACGATTGGCCACAGAGTGCACAACACACATGGGGAGGTCACGACAGCAGCAGCTGAGATCAGGCAGGGGCCAAGACTTTCGGGGTGGCAAAACGGGAGAAGCCACAGAAGGACAAGACGAAGGGGGAGGTCACGGGGCAGCAGCATGATCAGGCAGTGGCACAATGACACAGTGTGGGGGGCAGGGCAGGAGTAACAGCACAGCATGGGGTAAGAGGGCACAATGACATTCGGGAGGTGGCAAAACGGGGAGGAAGCCAAGAGTGGCACAATGACTGAGGGGGAGGCACGGCGGCAGCAGCATGAGGTCAGGCATGGCACAATGAACAGTGTGGGGCAGGCACAGCCACAGCACACAGGGGTCAGACATGGCACAATGACACAGTGGGATGTCACGGCAAAGCACACACATAGCATAGAGGGGCCCACAATGACAGAGGTTGGGGTTGGGTGGCAATACCATCCCGGTAAGATGGTTGTAGGCAGAGGGAGAAACGGCAGCAGATGTGTGGCTCGGGCGGGGGCGGCACAGAAAGGGCTGACAGGGTTTTAACCCAGACGACGCCAGGCTTTGGTGTGGGAAACCTGGCCGATCCACGCCTGATTCATTTTAAAAAAGGTCAGTCGTTCCACTTTTCCCAGGACAACGGGTTCTCCTGGGAAAACGAGGGCCCCCCCGCACTGAACACCCGCTTGAGCCACCACGGCCGGCGGACAGTTTCTCCCTGCAAAACCGGCAAGTTGCGGCCAAAAAATCCAGTTTACTGCCCAGTATCCACGGATCTTCAACTGGGTGGCAAGTGCTTCCAAGTAGGCCACAACCTGTTGGTTCAGGACTCCCCAGGTCCTGCTGCGCGCTGCTGCTGGCACTCCTCCTCACGGGGCGGGTGAAGGAAGCGCTCACAGGACTCCGACTTGGGCACTACGATGGAGCGGTACGCCCTCCCCCCCCCACCTTCCCCCAGCAGCCGGGGCAGTAGTACGTGACGCTGAAAACCCCCCCCGTCAGACCTGTCAGGGGAGGGAACATCCGCACAAGGCACGGCCAACTGATTACGGAGATTTCCCATGTATTTGATTTTTGCTTTCCTCCAATACAAAAAAGGGCTCCCATTTTGGACCGGTAGCGGGGGTCTAATAGGGGGAGAGCCAAAAAGTTTTTCCCCTCTGCCGGATGCTGACTTTGGCTGTCACTAGCCGGGCAAATAAGCATGCTGTGGGCCATCTGCACTTTTTACTCCGAGGGGCCCCTGCCTCCTTTCCACTTATTCGCCACGGGCTGGGGGGCCACTCCTCGTCTTCCCATCCCATCCACCTCCTCCAGCTGCCCTCCCTTTCTCTCTTGCCCGGGTAGGAAACCACTCATTTCACCAACAATGCTCTCTCCAATGTCCCCTCCTACTCCTCCATTTCATCCCACCGGGACCATGTTGGGGGGCCACGAGATGTAGTTGCCACCCCCCAGTCCCCTGCCCAGACAGATTTTTCAGCATCTTTTTTCCAGACAAGAAGCAGGGGAAATGACGTTTTTTCATCCCTAGTCCGGGACTGACAAATAACTCGCCTCCTCGAATGGCCTCAACAACCAGGTTCACGCATAGCTGCCACTGGCTACAAAAAAGTTACCCGGGGGGAAACTTCTTCTGCCGGGATCATCAAAAAAAGTTAATGGCCCTTTTTTCTCTGTTCATACATCGGTCCAAAAGTTCAGCTGGTTTTCCAGCGGGGGGAAACATCGCATATCAGGTGTGTTGGGGAGGCCGTTTTCTGCCCTGCAACTCGAGGAGGGTTTTCCCCTGGCTTTGTACGAATGAAAATGCAGCACAGTTTTCCTGCCATTTTCAGAATGTTCGAAATCGGGGGAAGATTTAAAGGAAAACCTTTTTCACAACCAGATTGAACACATGTCCATGCGGGGGCGCAGACCACCCTTTTCCTCTTGCAGCGGGGACACCATGTTCCTCCCATTGCCGCACCATGGTTCCGATTTTCATTTGGCGGGAGAAACCACAATCGATTTTGCTGCATGACGGGGAGCTTTTTCCTCCCCTCTGTGCTTCGTTCGCCGAGGCAAGCCAGGTGAGAACTGCTGACACCGCTGTGCCCTACACATGTGGTAGATGGACAGACTTGAGGGGCTGAATGGGGTGATGGGGGGGAGGAGGAGGCGGACATTGGCCAGGTCACATTTTGACAAACGTGGAAGAAAGCGGCGTCCCTGTTAAAGTTTTTGGGTGCCTAGGCAGGAACACATTCACCCAGTGGGCCGTAAAGGACATGTACTGGCCCTGACCGTAGTTACAGCCCAGACGTCCGCGTGCCGTGCACTTTTGGGAAAAAACCATAAACTCAAGGACGACCCACCTTCTGTTTTACTATTTAAAGGGGGCGGTACTTTCCTTTTGGGAAAAAAAATTACGGCTTGGAACTCTCCATCCGGCTCGGCACAAGCCATTATTTTTTGAATGGGGGCTGAGTCCCCCCATTTGGGAAAAGGGGGGGACTGCAATACCAACAACTTGGACAGGAGCACGGACCGCTGCAAACCTTAGATGGTTGGACGCAACTGTTTGCTCTTTGCAATCGCATCGCTGAACGACTTGGCGCCATGATAGCGAAGCAGGGGCATCTGGACCGGCAATGATGTCAAGAGAAAAAAGCTCCCTTTTGCAGAGGTGTGGGGCCTTCTGGGGCAATGGGATGCAGCCACTGGCGCTGCTGCTGCTGTTGCGCGGTGGGAGGATGGACCCACCACACTAGCCATTTTCCCCAGGCCCCCGGATGGGGGCCCCTGCAATGTTTGCGCAGGGCCCTGGTGCCCAATTTTGCTTCCTTGCCACGCTACTTTTTGCCCCCAGATTCTACATATACCCCTATTCGGGCCCCCCGGTGTCTTACAAAGAACGCCACACCGGCGGTATCGGATTTTTTCTGCCCCAAAGCTCCGCACTGAGTGACTACTGCCGCCGCTGCCTCCCGGGGGGGCCCCTGTGGCTATTTCTTGGGCCTGCGAAGCGGATTTTTTAAAACCCCCTTTTGGGTCCCGACCTCCACTGCTAATATCCGCTGACTCACGGCACACATCCACTTTCTGGGGCGCTCTGCCTACCCGCAAGCAACGCCCTCTTCTCCTGACGGAAAAAAGCCCTTTCCCACCCGGCTCCCAATGCGGTGGCTACATCATCATCATTTGTTTTTATCGTCACTGCGTCCTCATCACCGTCTTGGGATGCCGAGGGTGACCTCTCACAACATGACCTCCCATGCCACTCTCCACATCTATATTTTCCGCCTACCAAGAACAGGGGGTTTGGCCCCATTTTCTTCGCTGCCAATACTGCGACTGCCCCCTCAAAATTGTTCATCCTCGCATATAGTGGGCTTTAGCCCAGACCACAAGTAACTCGGGAGGAACCGGATGGGGCAGAGGCGGGCTGAGGACAGGTGAGGCCCTGACCCTCCCGGGGCAGCCAACAAAGGGTTTTTGTCTGACGTTCCCACCGACTCTTTTCTGGGGTTTTTTAGATGTCACCTGGAGGGAAAAGGATGACCTAGCAACCAATCAAGAACCCTTGGGTTCTGAACAACACCCCCCGGCCGCTAGATGACAGCGGCAGTTTGTGGCCCACCGAGTGACCCTTGCGACGTCCCCTTGCGGCGCGACCTGGCCTGTTCCAGGAATGTTTGTGCCCCATGCCCCTCGCAGGGGCAAACCGCAAAACCCCTCTGTCTGACATACTGTTTTTCTAAAAGTCAGACACGTTTTTATGATGAATTTATAGATAAAATACACCCCGTTTTTTACTCCAAATGAACCCAGTAACAAACTTGGGAACCCTTGATTAAATGCGCCCACAAAAGGCCCGGAAAAATTTTCTTGATGTGCCGTTTAAAAACACGTTGTTTACTAAATGTAAAAGCACAAACAGGCTTAATTAACCTTCGGACAGAATTAGGCTACGGGGAAAAAATTTATAAATTTTGGCTTGAAAAAAACGGTTTTTTTTTTGTCAGCACACCCAAAACAACCTTAATTAAACCCCGGAGTAAATTCCCCCAAAGAATAGCCCACAAACATACTTTGACGTGTTACAATTGCGTGTTTTCACGGGACACAAAAGAAAAACAGTTTAATTAACCTTTGGCTTGGAAATTAGCTACAGGGAAAAATTTTTATATTTTGGCGTTGAAAAAAAACGGTTTCTTGGGTCAGCACACCACAAAACAACGCTTTAATAACCCCTGGAGAAAAAAACCCAAAGAATTGAGCCCCACAAAATATACTTTGTACGTGTTACAATGCTGTTTCTACGCCCACAACAAGAGATACAGTTGAATTAAACCCTTTTTTTGTGAATTAGGGACAGAAAAATTTTTAAAATTTTGGCGGAAAAAAACGTTTCTTGGGGCACACACCAGCAAAAAAACCTTTAAATTTAACCCCCCGGGTGTAAAATTTCCAAAAGAATTGAGCACCAAAAATGAAGGGTATTTGTATTGTAAAAACGCTGTTTCTTTTAAAAAATACAACGGGAAATGGGTTAGACCCCCTTTGGGTATGAATTAATGCAGCTGCAGTGGACACACACTGGGTTTCAGATCCAAACCCCCAAAAAAATTTGAAATAGAACATTAAAGAACATCTCGAGACAAACGAAACACCCCACAAATCGCAAATAAAAAACAATTCTTCAGTAAAAGCTGTCAGCCGCGGCAGCACCTTCCCCGAGACACAGGAGAGGGGTGTGAGCTCCCGGCGTCCCCCGGACTTTTATAGTGCGGGGACGTCACGAAACCCGCCTCCCCCTGATTGGCTTCACCTTTTGCACATGTCGCAGGCATGCCCTTCTTCCCCCGATCTTTGCCCCATGTAGCCCATTTTTTCAATCAAAAACACACTTCGTTCACCCGAATACCCCAAAGTTGACTTTATTTCCGAACCGAAGTTTTCCTGAAATTTTAAACGAATTTCCCCTTTGTTAGAATAAAAACGCCCAAACTCTACTCGGCTATTACTTTTAAAAATTGCGCGAACAAACCCTGCCTTAAAGGGATATTACCACCACACATTGATGGCATATTGATAGGACAGTATCTCACAAAAGTAATACATCCTTCAATTTTTTGTAAAAATTATTGTATCTTTTCATGGGACAACACTGAAAATATGACACTCTAATATGATGTAAAGTAACAGTATAAATTTGGTATGCCCTGAAAATAATTCAACCCACAGCCATCAATGTTTTAACTGCTGACAACAAAGTGAGTACACCCCAAAGTGAAAATGGACAAATTGTGCCCAAAGTTCAAATTTTGTGTGGGCCACCATTTTTACCCACGCCTTAACTCTCTTGGGCAAAAGTTCACTAAACTTTACAGGTTGCCACTGGAATCATCTTCCACTCCTCCGTGGAAACATTACGGAGATGGTGGATGTTAGAGACCTTGCGCTCCTATACCTTTTTTTTGAGGATGCCCCACAATAGGGTTTAGCTCTGGAGCCAGGGTAGCACCTTATGAGTATGTTCACATGGCGTTGGGAATACGTTTTTTGGATTCAAAAGATGGAATCAAATGCGCTGCATAAAATGCACCCATTGTTTTAAATAGAGTGTCTGCTGCATCAAACAGATCAAGAATTGACATGTAAATTCTTTGAACGGATCAAAAAGATGCATCACAAAGATGCATGTAAAAAATGCATCGGTGATCAGTAATCTGAATGTTGATATGTGTTTGGGTCTGTTTTGAGTCAGAAACATGGATCCAAACACAAATCTAATAGACACTGTGTGAACATAGCCGTACCCTCATTTTCTTTAGCAAGGCAGTGGTCATCTTGGAGGTGTGTTTGGAGTCATTATCATGTTGGAATACTGCCCTGCGGTTCAGTTTCTGAATAGAGGGGATCATGCTCTGCTTCAGTATGTCACAATTACTTGTTGGCAATCATGGTTCCCTCAGTGAACTGTAGCTCCTCCCAGGCAGCAGCACTCAGGCCTCAAACCAGGACACTCCCACCACCATCCTTGACTTTAGTTAAGACACACTTGTCTTTGTACTCCTCACCTGGTTGCCATCACACATTCTTGATGCCATCTGAACCAAACAAGTTTATCTTGGTCTCAGCATACCACAGGATATATTTCCAGTAATCCATATACTTAGTCTGATTGTCTTTAGCAAACTGTTTGTGGGCTTTCTTGTGCATCATGTTTAGAAGAGGCTTCCTTCTGGGATGACAGTCATGTATACCAATTTCATGCAGTTTGCGGGATATGTTAATAACACTGGCAGGCTGCCCCACCAATCCTTCAACCTCTGCAGCAATGCTGGCAGCACTTATACTTCTATTTTGAAAAGACAATCTCTGGATAGGACGCTGAGAATGTGCACTCGGTTGACCATGGCAAGGTCTATTCTGAGTGGATCTGTCTTGGCCACCATGCTGCAGCTCAGTTTCATGGTGTTGCCAATCTTCTTAAAGCCTAGGCCAGTGATGGCGAACCTTTTGCAGACCGAGTGCCCAAACTGCCACTGAAAATCCCCTTATTTATCACAAAGTGCCGAAACGCCAATTCCCTCTGAGTACTTTGGTTTTAGGTTAGAAAAAACAACAGGTACACTTTTTTTTTTAGCTTTCAGTGATAAAAGCTACTTTTTTTTGAAAGGTAAAAGTCAACATTTGTCATGCTTTTTAACAATTAAAACAGGCAATTTTTCATCCCATATCAATTTAACTTTTTGGCAAACCACCTATAATCTTTAGCAAACAAAGCTACAAGTGCTTCAATGAGTAAAAACAATTGCTTATTTGTGAACAAAAGTTACTCTTGTTAGAAAAAATAAGTCTTCTGCGAATTGGAGCTCCGATCATGGTGATGAAACAACCATTTTCACACTGCCAACTACAATTTGAAAAGTAAATTTGTTGTATCCTTCCATGATAATGCCAATCCTTGTTTTTGTCTTATCAGGAAGACTGAGGAAACATGCCAGGTACAGTGTTTTGAAAAGGTTTTTTCCTCTTCCTGATTTATTAATCTTTTGGATGTTTGTCACACTTAAATGTTTCAGATCACCAAATAAATTTAAATAGCATACATCCATAATACGAGTAATCACATAATGCAGTTTTTAAATTAAGGTCTTTAGTTTTAAGGGAAATTGTAATCAAAAGTTACCAGACCCCGTGTGAAAAAGTAATTGGCCTCTTTCCCCCTTTAAACATAAATTATCTGTGTTTTCTCACATCTTTGGAAAGCTGAGTTCAATTTCCCTAGCCTAGCCTCACCCATGCCTGATCATTGCCACACCTGTTCTCAATCAAGGAATCACTTGAATAGGACCTGCCTGACAAAGTGAAGTTAACCAAAAGATCCTCAGAAGCTAAACATCATGGAGAGATCCAAAGAAATTCAGGAACACATGAGAAACAAAGTAATTGAGATCTATCAGTCTGGAAAAGGTTATCAAGTCATATCTAAAGCTTTGAAACCCAAGAAAACCACAATGAGATCCTTTGTCCACAAATGGAGAAAACATAGAACTGTAGTGAACCTACCCAGGAGGGGCCGGCCTTCCAAAATTACCCCAAGAGCGCAAGGACAACTCATCCAAGAGGTCACAAAACACCCCACAACAATATCCAAAGAACTGCAGGCCTCACTTGCCTCAATTAAAGTCAGTGCTCATAAGAGACTGTGCAAACATGGCCGCATGGCAGAGTTCCAAGATGAAAGCCGCTGCTGAGCAAAAAGAACATGAAGGTTCATCTCACTTTTGCAAGAAAACATCTCGAGTGACTTTATGACTTTGTTCTGAGAAGTATTATCACCTCCATCAGATACTTCATAGATGACCTCACATCTGATCTCATTATTTTAAGGCTACAGAACGGCCCCTCTATACTAACTTAGATTGGTGGCAAAGAGGTGACCATATGGGCAATATCTCTAACAATTTCAGGATTAAAGGGCTTGTCTCATGCACAAATTAAATGGTTGAACTCTTCTAATTCTTTGAGAGCCAGTAAAAAATTTTGCTGAAATCTGGTCAATCTGTTTGCTTTTGGCACTGCTTTGAACTGTACCAATTTATTATATATTTTGGAAGTCGGAGTTTTACAACAACTCCGACTCCTCCAAAATGGACACCGACTCCACAACTCCAGCTCCACAACCCTGCTTTCTGTCCATAGAGTTGCTTAAAGTTTTATATTTGAGAGATAAGCTTATGAATAAAAAGCAGTCAAGGCACAAACCCCAACAGCCCACATAAAATATCCACCTCCTCAAATACAAAATCTACTCATCCCACAATCAATATCCACCTCCATGTTTTCCCTTGGTCAGGCATCTAACCAGTAAAATAAACACTAGAAACACAAACGAGAAAGTAGAAGTGAAAACCCTAATCACAGTTCAGGGACAGTTGTGCACTTGCTGTTTCAATCAGGGACAAGTGTAGAGTGCCACTATACAAGCGCCTAAAATGCATCCATACACAGACCACATAGTTAGTGGTCAGACACCAGCTCAGGTCACCAAAACATGACTGTAAATACAGCAGTGATACAACACAGAAGCAAAATAAACCCCTGACATTCAGGGACTTACAGGAGACGTCTTTCCTAATGAGTCATTCTCTTTCCCTTCTCTTCTTCATCAGACTTAGGTCGCAATGATGACTTTTCCCTTCCACAGCTCTTCCCTACAGAATTAACCACACAAACATTTTAGACTTCTCACTTTTCTAACATTTCCCGACCAAATCCTACCTCTGAACAAACTCCCCTTTTATAGTAACTCTATTGGTAATAATGTCCCCCTTTTGCCTAACAGTAAGAGTATTCCAAGATGGCTATGGGGCTACGGTTTATGTACCCAGGTTCAGTCTTTACATGTGTCCCCATAAAGTAGGTAAGCCCCAAAATAGGTGGGCAGAAAAGTGAAACCTCTTAGTTAGATATATTTCAATTATCCGATATATGACACCCATTAAATAGGTAGGTAGTAATAAGTATCCATCATTAAGTTGGTAAATAGCTACCCTGCAGGTAGGTAGCTATATATGCTACCTGTAGGTAGGTATATAGGCCACCTGTAGATAGGTATATATGTCCTCTGGCTAGCTACCTTATATTACACAGCTCCTTAGGAACCACACCAGTTTCTTCACAAGGGACGGAAAGGTCGGTGCGAAGCAGGTAGGTGATGTCAGAAGACTGAGTCTCAGCACAATTAATTTGACAGATGCAACCCTATATATAGATAGGTATATATGACAGCTGTAGGTAAATAGGTGCACATCCCCCTGTAGATAGTTGCATAGAACCCCCATTACGTAGGTAGGTATATAGGCTCCGTGTATGTCCCCTGGCTAGCTACCACATACTACACAGCGCCTTAGGAACAACACCAGATTCTTCACAAGGTGCTACTTGGGATACTAGGGATACTTCACTAGGGATACTGTACATAAATAACAGGCCCTGAGGCCTGTTCTTTCATAAACACTGCCAGACCGAGGCTTTGTTGGGGGGGCGTCACTGGGGCCATCAAAGAGTGCCATACATAACGGACTGAGGTCTGTTCTTCATTAAACACTGCCAGACTGGGACTTCGGGGGGAGGGTGGGTGTCCGTCAAATTGTACAGTATACCACTGTGACTCGGATGGCCCCTGTGACGAACCCTTCCCCCTATGCCCCAGTCTGGCAGTGTTTAATAAAGAACAGGCCTTCATCAATTATGTATCGTGCTCTCAGATAGCCCCAGTGACAGACTCCCCCCCCCCACCCCCCAACCACAGTCTAGCAATGTTTAAGAAAGAACAGGCCTCAGGGCTCGTTATTTATGTACAGTGTACTGCACCGTAAACCGTACATAATGGCCTGTTCTTCATTAGTAACTGGCAGACCATGGCTGTGGGGAGGGGTGGTGGGGGACGCCGACACTGTGCCGTACATAACGAGACTGGGGCTGTTGGCCGCTTTACCTCAGAAACATCCGTTGGAATTGAAATATTTCTTGAAAATAAAATTTAATAATAATAGATACACATACACACAGACAAGCACACCAGCTTCGGGTAGGAAGGGTTGTGTAAGAAGGTACAAGGAACTGTCCATGATATGGATCAGGGATCTCTGTCTTACCATGTGGGGGTGGTCTCGACCTTGATGTGCGACATGATAATCGGAGGCGATTATCCCCTTTTCTGGCGTCTGTGGGAAAGGGTACTGCTGCAAAACCAATTGGGAACCCCTGAAGTGTACGGACAGCCCAGTGGTGGCTGATCTAGAGGGTAACCTAGATTTTCCCATGTCTGTTTTGGTCCAGGACAATAAGGAGGAGTCTACCCTTGAAGAAGCGGTCCTTGACTTAGAGTCATCCCGGGAAAATTTGGGGTTCGCCCAACTCCAGGACGAGACCTTGAGAGGGGCTTGAAATTGTGTGGTGGTAATAAAAGGGGTATCCCAAGAGCCAGGGGTACACAAGAGGTACCCCTATTTTGCCATGAATAGGGACCTGTTGTATCATGTGACCAAACAATAGGAGGAATTGGTCGAGCAGCTTGTAATGCCTAAATCGCATACACCTATATTGATAGACCTAGGCCATTCTCATTTCTTAGGGAGACACTTGAGGGTGGACAAAACCATGGAAGGGATCCTTCATAGAGTCTATTGCCAGGGTGTTACCGAGAAATTTGGGACTATTGCAAGTCTTGCCCGTGTGCCAGATAACCTACCTTATAACTAGTGTTGATCGAATCGTTCAAGAAAAGTTAAGTTCAAGTCGAACATCTAGATTTCTCGAACAGAATATTTTATTGTTCGTTCGAGTAAATGTTCACGTTTGAGAGGTGTTTGACATGCCTTTTTAATAGTTATCAACTCATTTCTGCACTTTTTGCATCTATCCAATCAGTGCAGAGCTCAGAGAAGTGTCAAGAACGTCATCGCTGAGGTAAAGGGCTCTCAAAAGCTGCTAAAATTACAAGATCATGTTGTATATTTCACTGCATTGCGTTCTGAACGCTCAGCTCGCTCTCCATACTGTAAGATTGCTCTCTGTCTGCTTGCTTACATGCAGGCACAACATAGTTTGTTAGCAACAGGAAAAGCTGCTATTTAAATTAGTTAGATAGTTAGTTAGGGGGTTGTGCAGCAAGGTTAGAAATTCAAGACATAATTAGATAGCATTTTCCTCTCCATAGACAGCAATAGTTACTGAGTTTGGTACTGCTGGCTGCATCTTTCCCACACCCAGAAGCTGTTATTTGGCGACATTTGTAGGCTCACATGATGCCTAACTCTCATATACATTGATATATATTATACAGAGTGCTTGGATTTGCTAAGTCATACTCAGTGCCCAACAGTTCAGATTTTGCAGTATTGGGGGTGAAATCATTTTATAACACATTGTCTCCAATTCTCCTATACAAAGAAATATATTCTAAATAGTGGTTAGTTGGTGAAAATTATACTGAGTGGAGAAAAGTAAATTTTTGCAGTTTTAGGGGTGCAGTAATTATAACACCGTTTCCAAATCTATTATACAAAGAAATAAATGTTAAAGGGGTTTTGCCGCAATCTCATTTCATACCTCCTGCATCCAACTTTTCAGCTCTGTGTGCTCAGAAGGGTGTGTGTGTGATTTGTTTGAATTACATATCATGTGATCCAGCAGGATGACATCACCATGCCTTTCCTGTCTCTAGTCAAAGAAAGGTCTGTTTTTGTATAGAGCTGTGAGTAGCTCAGAGGTTAAATTTTTGCTTCACAGCACAGGGGTCCTAGGTTCAAATCCCTGAAGGAACTTAACCTGTGGCTTTTTTTCCCCTCTTTATCAATGCATATACCTCATTGAGTTTATTTTTTTTATTTGCACTGTTTGACTTATTTCTACGGAGTCCAAAGGACAGGAGTAGAATGACAGTATCCGGGGTTTCAACACTCAGTAGCTGCCTGAGAAGAGAGGTGATGTCTGAGCATGTGCAACCAGAACTGAGTTGCTCTCATCCCTGGTCATATCCCCTGGAAATGAGCTGTAAACAATGGATCACTAAAGGAGCAGCTAAAACAAAAATGGTCCAGAATTTTTAATAATGATGAATGGTTAAAATGTTTATTATTTAATTTTCAAACTTCCCACATCAATTTTACTTCGTGGCAAAACCCCTTTAATTAGTGGTTGGCTGGTGAAAATTATTCTGAGTGGATCCAATTCATTTTTGCAGTTTTGTGGGTTCAGTAATTGTATAACACACCATTTCCAAATCTCCTATACAAAGAAATATATGTTGATTAGTGATTGGTTGGTGAAAATTATTCTGAGTGGAGAAAAGCTCATTTTTGGCAGTTTTGGGGGTGAAATACTTTTCAAATATATCGTGTGTTATTGTCATACAGATCTATATCCAGGAAATAGAGTACTTTCTGTTGCTAAATCTTACTCCATGCCAAAAAGTGTAATTTTGCCGGATTTTAAGTCCCCATGACGCTGAAATATACTAGTGCATTATTGTGATCCATATATATGGACCATCAGACCTGTCATCACTTGCTCAGTTCCCTGTGAGTCTCATTACTGAATAGCATTGCCAATCTGTTCTTCAGTGGTTATCAGAGTCTGCATCCAGTGGTTTTACCTCCTCTTCCTTTCAGTCACAGCCACCAATGTCATCATCCTCAGTCCAACCAGAAACAAACATGGACCGAATGTCACAACCCAATATACAGACCACTCCAAATAATACATATTCTGAAGAGCTCTTTGATCACAAAATGTGGTTGGGGTCAGAAGGCATTTCAAAAGATCAAGAGGCAAAAGAGGATGATTTTGTCTCCTCTGAAGCCCAATCGCTGATGCCCTCAGAGGAGCAGAAGGAAGCTGGTCCGTCAGCAGAAATACCGAGCGGTCAGTAGTGCCTCGCAGTGCTTGGGGCTTCTAGCCCGCAGCTTGAGGATGTAGACTGTGAGGAAAAGGAAGTCACCTGTGATGATGATGATAACATTGTGGATCCAACGTGGTGTTTTCAGCAACAGCTGGCGAGCACATTATCAGTGGAGGAGGAGGATGATAGGGTAGTGTCAGTGTGGGTCTGGCCTCAGAAAGGGAGTGGGCAATCGCACAAGTCTGCTGACATAAATCCACCAGCCGTGGTCAGTGGTGGCAGCGGGAGCACTGGTACTAGGTTTTCACAGTCGAAGAGGTCCAGCACCTGTGATGCTTGGGCCTTTATAGATCAAGCCTCAGATTCGCCGACTGACATCATATGCCGGATTTGCCAAAAGCCTGAAAGGCGGCATTGCCAGGCTGTTGGCCTTTGAATTGTTGCCTTTCCGCCTGGTGGACACAGATGGGTTCTGCCAAGTCATGGCTCTGGCATGCCCCCAATGTCAAATGCCGAGCAGGCATTTCTTCGCCAGAAATGCTGTCCCTGCCCTGGCCCGCCACATTGCAGAAAAGATCACCAGCTAGTTGGCTGCATCTGTGTCCACCAAAGTCCATATCACTACAGACACAGCTGTTCCACGTACCCAGTTTACTCTTCTGGATGGTAATTACAGCTTCTCCTCACCTGTATGGGTATAAAGATTAACTCGAACATCTTCCATTGACTTTAATGGGGTTCGAGTCGAACCTTGAACCGAACACCACTACTGTTCAAAGTTCGACTCGAACATTTTACTGTTTGCTCATCTCTACCTGTAACCAACTTCTGCAACCCCCTGATACCACTCCCTATTATTGAGGTCTCCTTTGACAGAATTGCCATGGATTTGGTAGGACCCTTGGTATTAAAGGTTACCAAGCTATGAACCTCCATCTATCATCCACAAACAGATGGTCTGGTAGAATGTTTTAATAAGACCCTAAAAGCCATTTTAAAAGGGGTGGTTGAGAAGAACGGTTGAGATTGGGATTGTTCGCTACCCTATTTGCTGTTTTCCATCAGGGAGGTGCCCCAAGATTTCATAGGCTTCTTCCTGTTTGAGTTGTTACATGGCAGGCATCCCAGAATGTTGGATGTTACAAAAGAGACTTGGGAGAGTGAGCTCACGCACTATAAGAGTGTAATAGAGCATGTCACTTAAATGCAGGAGAGGATAGCACAAGTGATGCCTATTGTAAGGGATCATCCTCTCCAGGCTCAGAAGGCAAAGTCTAGGATCTATAACAGATCAGCCCATCTCAGACAGTTTAGTCCAGGAGACCGAGTCCTGATGTTGGTACCCATGGTGGAAATCAAGTTTCTTGCAAAATGACAAGGACCATACAAGATAATGGAAAAGGTGAGCAAGTGGAATTATTGGGTACACCAACCAGGCAGGATAAAGCCCTTCCAAATATATCACATTCATTTGGTAAAACCTTGGAAAGATAGGAATCCTCCAGAAGCCCCATGCACAGTGGCCCAACCAACACCAGCTAGTTAGGAGGTTAAAATTTCAGAGACTCTCCTCGCGCTCCCAAAAACAGCAGTGTAGACAATTACTTCTACAAAATATAAAATTATTTACATAGTCCCTGGGTCTAACCACAGTTATTTAGTGTGAGATCATCACTGACCCCCAGGCAAGGGTATATTTAATACCCTACATGGTTCACAAGGTTATTGCCGAAGAGGTACAAAGGATTATGAACCTAGGATTGATCAAGGAATCGAAAAGTCAATGGTCCAGTCCCATAGTGCTAGTCCCAAAACCTAATAGAGAGTAGTGGTTTTTTAACGATTACCATAAACATGCCCCGGGTAGATGAGCTGATCCTGTACATCACAATCCTGGACCTCGCCAAAAAGAAGACAGTATTCTCCACACCTGAGGGATCTTTTTACTATGTCAGGATGCCATTTGGATTGCAGAGCGCCCCTGCCACTTTCCAGAAGGCCATGGACTGAGTTTTACGTCCCCACAGGAAATATGACGCAACTTATGTGGATGACATAGTCATCTTTAATCACGACTGGGAAAGTCATCTCAATAAGTGCCAAGCTGTCCTGGGGGCATTAAGGAAGGCTGGTTTTTACTTATGGAAGAAGCTCGATACTTGAGGTACATTGTGGGATCGGGAGAGATAAAAACCCAGCTTTGTAGGGAAGAAGCCATACAGGGCTGGCCATGTCCACTTAACAAGAAACAGGTCAAGGCATTTTTGGAAAATGTGGGGTACTATAGAAGGTTTATCCCCAAATTTGCTGAAATAGCAATGCCCCTGACCAACCTAACAAAAGATGCCAAGGCAGCCCTGGTTAAGCAGTTCCCAGAGGCTGAAGAGGCCTTCCAGAAACTCTATAGACAGCTTGTGTTAATAGCCCCAGACTTTTTCCAGGGAATTTGTCATCCAGACAGATGCATCAGATGTACAGGGGGGAAAAAAAGGATTTAGTCAGCCACCAATTGTGCAAGTTCTCCCCCTTAAAAAGATGAGATGGGCCTGTAATTGACATCATAGGTAGACCTCAACTTTGAGAGACAAAATGAGAATACAAATCCCGAAAATCACATTGTCTCATTTGGAAAGAATTTATTTGCAATTATGGTGGAAAATAAGTACTTGGTCACCTACAAACAAGCAAGATTAATGGCTCTCACAGACCTGTAACTTCTTTAAGGCTCCTCTGTCCTCTACTCATTACCTGTAGTAATAGCACCTGTTTGAACTTGATATCAGTATAAATGACACCTTTCCACAACCTCAAACAGTCACACTCCAAACTCCACTATGGTGAAGATAAAAGAGCTGTCGAAGGACACCAGAAACAAAATTGTAGCCCTGCACCAGGCTGGGAAGACTGAATCTGCAATAGGCAAGCAGCTTGGTGTGATGAAATCAACTGTGAGAGCAATAATTAGAAAATTCAAGACATACAAGACCACTGATAATCTCCCTCGATCTTGGTCTCCACGCAAAATCTCACCCCGTGGAGTCAAAATGATCACAAGAATGGTGTGCAAAAATACCAGCACCATACGGGGTGACCTAGGGAATGATCTGCAGAGAGCTGGGACCAATGTAAAAAAGGCTACCTGTAGTAACACACTATGCCGCCAGGGACTCAGATCCTGCAGTGCCAGACGTGTCCCCCTGCTTAAGCCAGTTCATGTCCAGGCCCTGAAGTTTGCCAGAGAGCATTTGGATGATCCAGAAGAGTATTGGGAGAGTGTCGTATGAAACCAAAGTAGAAATGTTTGGTAGAAACACAACTTGTCATGTTTGGAGGAGAGAGAATGATGAGTTGCATCCAAAGAACACCATACCTACTGTGAAGCATGGGGGTGGCAACATCATGCTTTGGAGTTGTTTCCATGCAAAGGAATCAGGATGACTGATCTGTGTACATGATAGAATGAATGGGGCCATGTATCTTGAGATTTTCAGTGCAAACCTCCTTCCATCAGCAAGGGCATTGAAGATGAAACATGACTGGATCTTTCAGAATGACAATGATCCCAAGCACACTGCTAGGGCAACGAAGGAGTGGCTTTGTTAGAAGCATTTCAAGGTCCTTGAGTGGCCTAGCCAGTCTCCAGATCTCAACCCCATAGAAAACATTTGGAGGGAGTTGAAAGTCCATGTTGCCCAGTGACAGCCCCAAAACATCACTGCTCTAGAAGAGATCTGCATGGAGGAATGGGCCAACATACCAGCAACAGTGTGTGCCAACCTTGTGAAGATTTACAGAAACGTTTTACCCTCTGTTCACTCCCCAACAAAGGAAATATATAACAAAGTATTAAGATGAACATTTTTTATCGCCCAAATACTTATTTTCCACCATAATTTGCAAATAAATTCTTTCAAATCATGACAATGTGATTTTCGGGATTTGTTTTCTCATTTTGTCTCTCATAGTTGAGGTCTACCTATGATGTCAATTACAGGCCTCTCTCATCTTTTTTAAGCGGGAGAACTTGCACAATTGTTGGCTCACTAAATATTTTTTTTCCCCTCTGTATAGGTGTTCTAAAGTTTTAGAGTCATTGGGGCAAGGCTAAAAGCTGTGGTTTGGACTGTTAATACTTAGTTTATTAATAATTTATTTTGAGTGTGTGTTTTGATACTTTGTTATCATGGCCTCCATAAGGTCAAAAGACCTTCTGGGGGAATTTTATACTATTTTTTTTTGTTTGATTTCCTCCATAACTGGGGTAATGTATTAGCCTCAGTTACAGGGAAAATGCATCCCCAGGCACTGACTGCAGAGCTGATCTGGGTCTGATAAGACCAAGCAGCTCAGGCAGTCACCAAGCCCTGGTGGTCATGTGACCACTGGTGCAGGGAGCAGGAGGCTGACTCAGGCCTCCTGCCTCTCTGTGTATATACAGTGTGAAGCACAAATGTATACAAGGCAGAAACCTGCCTCAGTACACTGCGCAGTGTTTGTACTTTGATATTACTGGCTTGCCGGCCTGTAATTACACAGCACAAACTGCGAGATTTGGCAGCAATGCAACTTTCCATGACAGTGTAGAGCTCCATGTTTGGCTCCTGTTTTCCAGAGGCCACTGCAGCCTCTGCCAGCTGTGACACTAGAAGTAACTCTGTAGGTGGAGAGGCTTTATCTGACTGAACATAAGTGCACACAACAACGTAATCTCAGTTTGTGCCCCTACTCTGTTGACAAGGTGAATTCTCTGAAGAATTATCTTGCCTGGCCAGGAAACGCCAGTTCTTCCTCAAAGCACTTCATTATGCTAGTTTCGCTGGTTTTTCCTTCTGGTACCTACTTGAAAGTTCCTGCATTTATTGCTTTTTTCTCTGCAGAGAACTTCATCCACTTCTCCCTGCTGACCAATTATCACCTGCTGTTGACCTGCCTGAAGAAACCTCTATTTATCTCCTACTTCAAGAAGTACAAGTGGTATCCAGTATTCATCAAGCTTTGTACAGAGCCATTACCACTGCACAGCGGGGCCTTTCACCATGAAAATTTGTCCTTCCATGTGCTCCCATAATTCACCTGTTCTGTTCTGCTGAATCTTCCGTGGTTGCATTTATGTGCTCCACTGATCAACTAGAAAACTATTGAGGTCACACATTGGGGCAAACAGTGCCATGTTTCCTGCCTGTCTGCATTGGGGCTGTCTCCTGAACTCCTAGCAAGACAAACTCCCAACCTTCCTGGCTTACTAGCATCCTATAAACCCTTCCTGACAGTTGGTCATAATAACTTGGTTCTTCATCTTTTCCTCCCTGCCTTCCAAAAGTCTTAACTTTTTTATTTTTCATCTACATAGGCACAAGGGGGCTTTTATTCTGTAGTATGAAATGTACTTTAAACAGTGTTATTGACTGTACCATAGCATATACTGGCAAACCGAACATTTTTTAAGTTGGCTGAAATGTGAAAAAATTTACTTGTGCCATACTTGCAGTTTTTTTTTAAGTTGTTCACTCTTCAGTAGAAATGATGTGTTATCTGAATTCTGCAGGTTGATGTGATTCTGACAACACCAAATACATAGGGTTTTTGTAATGTTTTAGTACTGTAAAAAAAATCTTCATTGTCATTTTCTGCAACCAATAACTTTTTTTTTTTTTTTTACCTATGGACCTGAGGAGGCTGCATTTTTTTGTGGGCTGACTTTTACTTTTTATGGTTACCATTTTTGGATAGATACGACTTTTTTATCACTTTTTATTCAAATATTTTGTTGACGTGAATTGATCCAAAAAACCCCCCCCCCGCGATTTTGGAGTTTGGATTTTTTTCTTTTACAGTGTTCAGCCTACAGGAGAAATTATGTTAAATTTTAATAGATCAGACTTTTATGGATGAAGTCATTCCAATTCCAATAACTTTTCTATTTGTTGTATTTTTTTTGTTTGTACATTATTAAGTAAATTTTTTTGTCTTATTAACTTTCAGCCCCTCCTGTACCTGACCACTAGGGGTGTGATCAACAGTACACTTTTCTACATTTTATAAACAATATAAAAGTGTGTTTAAAGATCTCAGCTTTATTACTTCCTGCCTGAAGAAAGATAAGCATGTTGGCAATGGAAACCATCATAAGACTTCCAACCACCATGTTAACAGATCAGCACCTGGTGCTGGATTCTTCCTTGTGGAAAAGAAAGCTCTTTACGTCTGTACATCCATTACTGGGGTCTAAACAAAATCATTCTTAAGAAGCAATACCCTTTGTCCCTGATCTCTGATATTTGATAAAGTCTGAGGGGCAAAAATCTTTAGCAAGCTCAACCTGCAGGGAGTTAACAATTTTATCTGTATCCATCAAGATGAGGACTAGAGAACAGCCTTTAACACTTGAAAGCAGCTTTGAGTACCTCATTATGCCTTTTTGTCTGTGTAATGCACCAGCAATTATCCAGGATTACAAATAGACCCAAAAAAAACAGTCTGTTGGTCTGACTCAAGCAGTAGGCCTATATGCCATCCATTGCTTCCTTGGGTTTGCTAATTACTACTGGCAATTCATTGCTCACTTCTTCACCTTTATAGACCGGATCATTGCCTTGACCAAGAAAGGCAACAATCCTAAACTTTGGACTCCAGAAGCCAAATATGTATTTTTCCAATTGTTTAAGGTCTTTGCCTTCGTGCTACAATGTCTAGACCCTGAGAAAACCTTCTTCCTTGAGGTTGACAAATCCTCTGTAGGTGCTGGAGAATTCCTACTACAGAAGAATGGCAAAAATGTCACTTGTGGCTTCTTCTCTAAAACCTTCTCCCCTCTAAAGAGAAAGTACTCCATCGGGGAACATGAGGCATTGGCCATCATATTGGCCCTTGAAGAATGGCATCACCTATTGAATAGAACTCGGAACCCTGGCATCATTTAAAAAGACCACAAAAATCTTTTGTACTTCAGACGGCACTTTTACGTTTCAGGCTAGCAGAAAGAAACATTAAAGTGGAAGTGTTATGTATGTCCTCTAATGTTGCTGACCAGACTTTAGAGGACCAGTATGTCATTGCTCTGTAACGTCTTATCTCAGCTGGTCTAATTTGCCTTCATGAGATTCCTGAGGGGCAAGACTTTTACACTGAGGAAGCAAATTCTTTCCTGGAGTCATTCGTCCAAGCTGGACAACCATTGCGGGATCTACAAGTCTATGCACTTGATATCCAGGCACTATTGGTGACTTTTTCTGTCTTAAGACATCAGAGATTTTGTATCCATCCTAAAGCCAGTGATACTCAACCGCTTCTCTAATAGGCCTGTTTCGACTCCCACAGAAGCTTGTTATCAAGAGACCTTCAAAGTCAAGGAGATATTGAATGTTAAACACACAAGGAGCATGCTGTATTATCTTATGGACTGGAAGGACTTTGGCCAGAAGAGTGGTCCTTGGAACCAGTGGAGAATGTAAATGTCACTAAACTTATGTGCAGATTTCAGAATTAAAGGGGTCCTTAAGGAGGGGTCGTCACTGTTGCACTGGCGCAACAGCACAAGCAGTACCTGCAGTCAC